>JAOBRC010250353.1:0-14225 GCA_027575255.1 Scolionema suvaense | reverse complement strand
ATTACTGAACAAAATTTGAAATGGAAAATGTGTCGTTCATTCTGCTTCTGTGAACAATTTATTCGATATTTCAAATATAAAAGATAAGTAAGAAGGGTAGCGAAGTCAACAATACTGTTGAAAGCGGTAAAAAGGGAGATTAAGCCTGCTTTACACTTCAACTCAAAAACAGAAAACTGGAAAATTAATAAACGGGGGTCCTAATAAGAATGGGGGGGGGTGTATTGGTCCGAAAAATTTTCGAAAATTAATAAGCGGGTGGGGACGTCTATTTGGGACCTAAGAGTAGGACATATATGATACACACACCATAAAGTGACGTTTACGACTGAGTTCACTTCTTTGGACTTACTTATTAATTGAGAATAAGGCGTGAAAAAGTCCATATTAGAGTGTATCCAGTAATTATTTTCCATTGCAAAATTTACTTGAGTTCATGTTGTCCAAAACAAAAATTTAGAAAACAAGCAAAAAACATTCAGGGGGGAGGGGTGTTAATTGTTAGAAATACATTCAAATCATTTTATTTTATGATTTAGTACTAGAAAACCCATTTTCTTTGGTTAGAAAATGCTGTCATTGTCTGAAAGTAGAAAAACATATTTCCACAAATTTTGTGATTTACAATGGAAACAACAAAAGTGAGGCCAGCTGAGGCTCTGCTGCGCAGTTTTGTAGTTTTTATCGAAGCTTTGAAAGTAGCGGCATTGCATGATTTTATATCTAAGACGTAAACAAGGTAGAACCATAATACTACCTAGCTTGAAGACTACATGGTGGCCCAGTCAAGTTTAGAAAGGAGGTGGGAGTTGGGCTATATTGCAGCTCCAAGCGAAATGAGGATCTGAAATAGCCTGTGCCAAGTATTTACAATTGAGAAAGAAGAAGCCTCAGCCCGAATTTCCTGGTTCTTACAAAAAAATATTTGAAAACTACAGCGTGGCAACAGAAAAAAAATCACCAGAAATAACAGAGGTTAGAATAATACCCAGAAAGCCCAGTATCTTTCAACATTTTTTAGTCAGCCCATCACATACTGTGCATTCATAGGGTCAAATCACAAACCAAACAAAGGGTTGATTCGAATACCAGGATCGCGAACTGTCTTGAAGGTCAATGCATACTGAAAATACATCGTCAAAACCACAGCTCATGCTTTTCGCACACAGCTTTTGGAAAAGCCAGAAATAATCTTTATTCTTTAAGAATTAATCTGCTTTTGGAAAAGCCTGAAATAATCTTTGTTCTTTAGGAATTAATCTGCTTCTTACCCCGTTCAAATGACTGATCGCAGCAGTTATACACCAGCTTGGCTGGCTGCAATTTATGTTTGACTAGCGCAAGGGCCGCCAAATTTTGGAGGATTGTTTATTTTACGTGCGCTATTCACAAATTCGTTTTATTTATTCGTTCAATGTAAACTTTTGTTCCTGAAATCACGATCAGTTTGACTGTTTCATCATACTTAGGTAGACATGTGTGCTTGGGCATCAACAAGCAGTTATGCCTATGAATGTTAACCAGCTCATTTATGCGTTTAACATACTTGGGCTGACACGTGCACTTGGGCCTTAACAATATCACTATAATCAAAATGACAAAAAGAATTTAAGCCAACAGAGGTCTTTATATAAATTGATGGGAAGCATATGACTGTTGTGAAAGTGAAAGTGAGAGTGGACAGCTGTGAAGGGAGAAGAGAATTAAAGACTGGATAAGTGGAATGATGGAATACGAAATAGATGGAAGGTGTTGAGAGTGGATCTGCAGTGAAAAAGTGTGGATCAACTATAACATGGATAGCAGGTGTTACATGTGGAACAGAAGTGAAGAAACATACAGGAAGAGCCATTGACCATTTATGTACTTCAGCAACTGCTAGACCTGACGGTCTTGATGCAGACTGCAACTTCAGTAAGTTGTATGATTTTTCTTTTCTATGAAACATCCCATACTCACCACTGCCGAGGCAAAGATATGTACCATCATAAGATTGGATATCGTAATTCTCTTCAAACTTCAAGCAAGGCATGCCATCAATAGGGCCGGCAACTGACCAAGTAAAGTAATAAGGAGACTCCTCATCGCAACATAGTATATTATCTTCCCAGTTGTTATCTCCATGAACGTCAGTGATATGAACGCACCTTTGGCCATTATTTCGATTATCTGTCAGAAACGGACAAACATGAATATCATTCACGCTACGTCTATCTACTGGCTGTTACTTAGTTGGACCGCAGTCAGAAAGTGAAAACAAACTAGAAATTTCCCCATGTAACAAGCTGCACAAAATTTCTGAAGACATTCTGCAATAAAATCACCCACAAGTTACGACAGGAAGCCAGGAGATGTCGATTGTTATAAGTGGACCAACAATTTCAAGGAGGAGATCAGCCAAAAAGGGGAGATTAAATGAAATTAAAGCGGGTTATAAAATTTTTAGTAGTAAGTTTAAGATTTGCGTTTGAAATGCAAGTAAAATACCTAAATCCCAGTTGTAGTACATGTGTTCTCAATGTTGTAACAGTATTATTTTCATAATTTTGTTACATAGTCATGTACAATGTTACATTTTCCAAAGGAGGGGTCCAGGGGAATTTGGGCTCTCAAGGGGGTGGTAAGCATTTTAGAAGGGGGTTGGGGTGGGTCAGAACCTTGATAGAAACTATGATCTTGTATACTACCTCTTCCTGTTCTTAATACATCATTTTGACATCCGTCTCTATCAAGGTTATGTGCCAAGGAAGAGTCTTGGTGTCAATGAGACAACATTCTAATCAACCCTAAAGAAATTAGGATGCACTTACCAGCGTCACTGTAGCTCAATCCAGGATCCTTCAGTCCAAACGGTATACACAAGAAATTATCACCAGTAAAATGATCGCAGGACTCAGCCATATTGACACATTGCATTCCAATAATTCTTCCAGTGAATGACCAAGCAAACTCGTCGGGAAATACTGGGTAGCGGTCTAAAGGTAAAGATTCAAAATAAACTGAAAAAGCAGAAAATATGAAGCGAAAAAGCATAATGACCGTTCCTTCTGAGGCATAGATTTTCAAATTCCAGTCCTCCAGAGCAGTGTGTCTCTGCAGAGCAACAGCCAGACGGACTTATGTTGTAAGCAAGAAAAAGAATCACTGCAGAAATCTATAACTACGTTACTTAATAATAATATCACTTTAAGATCCTTAGTAGAAGGGGGGAACTATTTTCGAATTTTTTTGCACCCCAACCAACTTTATTTTGATCGCCCTCCCCCATTTACTAATTCCTTGCATCTCTTGCTATTTTTTCACCACAGGAGTAAAAACTTCAGGGTTCTTCGCAGGTTCTTAGAATAGACACATTCCTTGTGTTTCAAAGCTTTATTTTGTGAAACAAGTGTTCACTAGCACAGCATATTATCTTTATACTGTGATTTCGCCAGTTGCCATGTTCTGGAACCCCAAAAATAACTTGCAAAAGGATTTTTGAGATTTTCAATATTTTCAAACTCCACTGTCTCTGCCTATTTACTATCAAAATCTCCCTTCCATTAAAGATCATTTTAGACCCGATTTCTCTACGCATGCATGCTCTGCAAATCTGCTGCTCTCTGAACATCTCGCTCAATCGAAAATATTCCAAATACAACACATCTTCAGATTCATAACTTTGTTTGGTATTACATAAGTTCCTCATAAATTGTTCCCCATCTTTCCTAATCATGACAGACATGATCAACCCAGTCTGTTGCACGTTGCTATTATACCAGCCGCAAAAAAATCGCAGAATCTCTTGCAGCAGAATTAACCTAACGTTTTGCATACAGTTTTTCATGGGTTCATTTCTTCTTTTCTTTTCCCTCCAAGGTAAGCCTTTACAACAAATCAGACTTGGTCTGGTTTCCATAAGCTGAAATATTGAACATTTATTGCCTCTCATGGACTATCAGCATCAGAGCATGTTCTTGGGCAGCAAATAAGGAAGGCTATCATTGTTTTAATGGGACCTAAATATCTGCCACGATCTCCCACATCATGACAAAAAATTAGCACAATGTTTTTTAAGCAGCATGTCTTGTAATCTCTTCTTAATCAACTCCTTATTATGCTCCCCTTGTCTATTCGCTGCTAATAGAACGCAGGTTTCCACCCTCTGATTATAGATTACAAATTTGTTCAGCTTTCATTCTTCATCTTTCATGAAGATCTGTTTCACAACTCAGATTGCAATGCACCTTATTAAAGACCCGTTGTACTCGTCAGCTCTTTGAATTTAGGTTTGGCAGGCGTCTAGTCTTTTGTTATCACATGCGCATGCTCGCACTTTTCTATAGAACTGTAAATCATGAACCAAAACAAACGCTACTGTCCTCGAATTCTGATTAATCACAGATACCTGGCTGCCTCGCTGGCCAGGCGCAGAAACAGGTTACAATCTCACAAAGCAGGAACACAGGCCGAAAGTGTGGGTTTGTTTTGGTTTGACGAATACAATCTGTCTTTAGCAGCGTCTTTCATAAAACATTAAAAAGTTTCCTTCAACACCAATGATGCAATGGAAAAACGAAGGTGGCATCAGAGATAGTGACACTGATACAAAACAAACTGCACCGTATCATGTCAAAAAACAGTTCATGATGTATGGGTTGGCATTGCAGAAGGGAGTCTGCTTTCAAATTGCCTAATGTTGTAATATATGGCTTAGGGCCATAACAAGTGGCAAAACTCCGTATGATAATACAAATGGAATTATTTTAAGACATGGAAAATTTAACAAATAGGTAGCAAATAGGGTAACTGGAAATGTACTACTTGACTTGACACAAGTATTACAAAGACTTTCACTTGTCAAGGGAGACAAAAAAAAATTAGGCCCTTGGCATGACATGACGCCATTATAATTGTTTACTTATGAGAGCACTTTTGTACCGAAAGTGTACTTCCAGGATATCAAATCAACAGCAATTTCATACAGAGTAAAAAATCTCTTTACTCTCTGGATGTAGAAATGCTGTGCTCAGGAGATAAATCAGAAAAACTAACCAAATGTAAACATTGAAGTCATTTTGGCGGTCATATTTTATCCATAAGTCAAATGAAACGCTTGCTCTGAGCATATACTCAGTAAAAATATTGCAAACACATTTACTTGAGAGGATAAACGCTGTAGCCTACAGTGACAAACATCTATTTGTATACCAATTGCCTAATATTTGAATGGTGAAATTCTGTTAGTATTTCTGGTTAATCTCTCCAGATGGCATGTTTACTCTGCATCAAATTTACTTTGGTACTTGTGTCAAATCCAATAAAAACTTTCTGGTTACAAGATTCGCTGCTTTTTTATGAAATGCAGCATCTTGGCTCCCAGAAATACTTGTTTCGCATTATTTCGGGCCTGACATAAATATACTGCACAGAGCAGTGTGGAACAGAGCCGAAAACATGACAGCAGAAAGCTGAAGATATTTCAAATGTGCATTACCACAAGTCTAAAAGTGTTATTTTTTATCAATGCAACTGAATACGTGAAAAATACTAAATAAACCTGGCAAACCTTCATAGAAGACACAGGTTTGACAACTGTCATCTTTATACCAAGACAGTACTTCACTTCCACAATAGCAGTCCTTATTCGATTTCCACCGAGCACTTGAAATCTGAGGGTTCATTACTACACTGATGTTGTAACACAAGACAGCACATTCATGAGCAGTCTTGACAGATGGTACAAGGAAAGTTGTCTCACCAGTTCCAGATAGACTTGGTTGAAAAGTACACCCAGGAAATGCCCAGGAAGGATCTGCATCAAATCGAAAGAACAGAGAAAATGTGACTTTGCCAGAACTTGTTAAATTTTAATGTTGTTAACATTTTCAATCCATCATCACTGTGTTTGGCACACCAATATGTCTAAAGCACAGGTGATGCTAAAGCAGGCAGATACATCAAAGGACAGCAAAGTTATACCAGTTTCTAATAGGATCACGCTCTAAATACAGGCTGTCATTTACCTTATTCCATAAGGGTCTTCATAACCTTTGTACTATGGGAGGGGGTGTTTAAGTCGGCCCCCTAATATTTCCCGATTGGCTACAGCTGCGGCCATCAAACTTGGAGCGTGGTAATAGACCAACATGTAATGAACGATTTGATGTTATTATAATTATGATAACCTCACAAATTATATAAAAGGCCAGCAAAGTTACTTCCCCTTCTAGTATAGTCAGGCTCTATCAACAGCCTCACTCCCTATAATCTGTGTTAACCTGGATAGGTTACGAGCAACACCATCAGAAACTCCCTTTACATGAAATGGTCCCAGTATAAACTATGTAGAGGCAACAAAAGAAACAAAACATGTTGTAACACAAACACAAAATAAAAGATGACATGACAGGCGCATGGAAAGCAAACATAATTATGCGATATTGACTTCAGGCACAAAATTTGAAACATTCAGCAAATCTTTCAAAATAGTTATCATATGTGAATAACAAGCCCATCAATAAACAACAAACAGCAGTCTATGAATGGTACTATGTTATATTACATATAACAATTTTGGTTTCTTAATCAGATATTATTGCCTATGGATCAGCAAACTTTCATTAAATATACCCACACTGACATTGCTAAAACTTCACCGTCAAAACTCTGATAGTGGCCACCTATGAATAGCGGCCACCTCCCGATAACGGCCACTAACATTCAGTCCTGAATGCTTCATGTACGTTTTCCTTCATAAAGAACCTCCGAAAAGCGGCAATCTCCTAATGATGTTTAGCGGCCACCTGGTGCCATCCCAAACAAAAAAATCAAAAGAAATTTCCTCTCTTAAAGCAGCCACTCAAGTGTTTGTTCTGCTTTTTGTCTTACAAAATCTGATGTTTACGCAAAAAATTACTCCTAAAGCATTCATTTTGTCCTTAACCCCTCCCGTGCCGATCCCGACTATAGTCAGGATGGTATGGGGAGGGGGTCAAATTGAACTGGGACCCCTAGGTGGACACCTAGGAGCGTCGCAACCTAGGGTTCCAGTTAGAACCCGAACCAGCAAAGTTAACCCCTTCAAAAATTATCTCCAAAAAGGGCCAAATCTGGTGAAAACCTGCTTCTAGGCTCGGCATGGGAAGGGTTAAAAATGATTGCTTTGTACAAAAAAAATCTTCGATTTTACCCATACAAAAATATCCTTATAATTATGTGTCTTCAATTTTTCTAACGCCATCAAAACTTTCTAACACAAATCTGCATGGCGACTGAAAATAAATTCAGCACAATCCACATTTTTTCAATGGCTCTCAGAGATTTGCTCAGAGTGAAAAATCCAGAATGGGATTCTGCTTCGCATAGAAAGAAATGATGATCGAATTTATGCACTGGTAGTTCAGCTTGCAGACAGTGCCCTGGACATACCAGGTCAGGGATGCAAAACTCACAAGTTTGGATGTTCAACGTTGGATATCAGTCAATCCATGAGAGCAACAACTTCCACAATATTGATGCGTAACTCAATTGACACAACAGGGATCACCTTTACATTAAAGCAATATACTGCTCTAAAACCGAATTCCACATGGTATTAGATCTAGCAAAATCATAAACACTAATCTTTATATGAGCGAAAAAGCTTCAGTGGTTCTTTTACAATGTCACTTTAAAGTTTGATATTTTGCTCTGTTCCTATGATTCTTAATTTTGCTCAACAGTGAGGTCATATAGGACCGTGTCTAAGGTCTATGGACCTTAGTAACTGAACATTAGAAGGATTCCTTTTAACGCTAAGAGCTACATATTACAACTCTATTTGAGATAAACAAAAATTTAGATTCACACATCAGTTCAATTACTAGCAATGCAACTAGTAAGATGGGATAATTCCACTTGGTCTGACCCAATGTCATGCATAATCACTGTTCAGAAGCATAATGGTACCAAGCCACAATTCTCCATAACTTTGAAAGAAGATCTTCGGAACAACAACAGGTTTTTTTTATGAACTAAAAAGCTTCTGTCATGTTTTTGAAGGCTCTATTACCACACCAAAAATCATTTTAGACCGGTATATTGCTTTAAAACCCAGCATTTGCACCGGAAAAGATAGCACTTCAAAAGAAAAAGGGAAAAGAAGGACAAGAGAAGGAATATCTCTAGAAGAAAGTGTCTCAAAGGGGCCCATTCTAATGACTTACCTTCCACAGGTTGACTTCCCGCTGTAAACAAATAAAATAATAGATCATAGCAGTTAGTTATGCAGCATAACATATACAACCTGCACCTCTAGCAATTTGGCACACATTTACAAATCCATGAGATAGCATAAATCCTTAACAGTATGGCAAAAGACAATGCTAAATGTCAGAATGTGTTACAAATGCAGACCATTAAAGCAGTACACTATATATAGCCCAAACGCAAATCCTTGTTTCTCACCTCTCTTTCTCTAGAGAAACAGTTAAAAAATTTCCTAGCTCCATAGCACAACATACACGCTTAAAGCTTCCTCAATACAAAAAGAACCAGCTAGACTGACAGATATGCCATGTATGATGAACATGCACCCACACCATCACTTTCATAATGAAACATATCAGCCGAACTTCACAATGCACACAGAGAATGAGCCCATGCACACAGGGAATGCCACTCTATAGCATCGATATTATGCCTGCCTAGTATCATCCTCATGAAGCCAAATAAACCTACTGTGTTTAGATCGTAAATATGGTAAGGTACAAAAACAACAGGTTTCATCCCTAAACATAGGGGGTGGATACCACCCCCTGGGGGTTAGCAGAAAATGTAGATTTCAATGAGCTGATTAATGACTGAAGCAGTTTACTACAAGCGACAAATCCGATTGGCTGTGGCATCATTATAATGAATGTTTGTTGTGTTTGTTCTGGCCCCAAAGTCAAATAAAATGCATGTTCTCTCAAATACAAATAATTTGCCGGTGTAATGCCATGCTTTTATTGGTGTCTTATGCCCGTCTTTTTCTGAAATTTTTGTGGCGCCAGCTATACATAGTATGCACTGTGAGGCTTTTTCAATAGGCTCTATACCTTATATGGTATAAAAACACAGCTAACCATCTTACTTATGCTCAAGACAATTAGTTTTTACAGTTTTGAGAGTCAAATAAGCATATTGATGTGAGATATATCAGGATAAAAATAGCATGCCTCAATCATTTTAGGTGTGTGCCAGCATGTGCGGGTGCTACAGCACATACTACATGAAAAGGCCTGCTTATGTTCCATGTATGGACACTGCATTGATGCAGAAACATGATAATGTTTTGCCTGATTTATAGATGCCAGCATGGCAACTAGTCCCGGTATTTGATAGACTTACCAGGAGCTTCACAAAAAGCCTTTTTCCATACTTGATTTTGCCAGTGCAAAGAACAAGTCTCAGCATCATAAGTAAAATGAGTAAGATTTGTATTTGAAAATTCTCCTTCGCCAGAACAAGCATCTAAAAACGTCCCAATTCCCCAACTGTCCTCAGTTTCAGTTTGATACGCTTTCCATTGACCTTCCGACCAATATACCGTTGCTTCCATGTCATACATACCGTTTATTTCTGGACACGGAGAAGCAAGCTCAAGTGACGGGGAAGGACCTGCAAAGAAGGAAAGATGAATGACCAACAATGAGTACACATGACCATTTCCTTTTGTGTCTATTGCTATCATCATGTCCCAAGAGTTGCACAATGAGTAATGATAATGAGCAGCTGTATTAAACCACTTTTCCAAACCACAGGCAATGGAATATTAAAATAGGCGTAGAATGGCGTTAGTCAGGAATGCATAGTTACTCTCAAACCACAGGTCATAGGTGTCTACATCCCAATACAATAGCATTCATCAGGGATATATAGTTAATCTGATTTTGTTTCAACCTTAAATTGGACATCATTTCAATTAATGCACATGGTAAGATGCTACTATTACACCACTGTGTATAACGGATATCTACTTAGCGTCATAAACCCCCCCCAAAACTCAGGCACTTTGCTTGCAATTTCTACTGCACAGAAAATATTGAAAATATAGATTTTCAGTTTGGCTAAAAGGAAGCTATTTTCTGAAACAGTTGGTTGAGGATAGAAGTTTGCTGTTCAAACATTCCTACGTAGATAAGGCCAAGGCAAATGATGCCTTTTGGCGTTCACGGATTTTCTGAGCGACCCCTTTTGGCGTTTTGCATCCCTGATCAATGTTATGGCATATATTTTGCTTTGTAAGCAGTTTTTTCACCAAGTAAGCAATTAAACGTACTCTCTATGAAATTAACGTTCTTTTGGTATACGGCAAGCCCAGAATAATAGGCGATGAAGTACGACTAAGAGCGGCCAACGTCAGAGAGAAACATGGCCTCTCAGATGAAGCGATGCTGTTGTGCCAGTGCGAGGAAAAAGAATCTTTCTGGCCATGTTTTTCTGTACACAGCTGACATTTAAGCGACAGAACATTGGTAACTGTTGTGTAAACCATTTTTGTACCTGGAAAAGCGTTGCTTAAATGAATATTGTAGGTGTACCTTGCTTCTAAGAGTCCTTTGAGAGGGGGGCTTGTGGGGTTAGTTTGGGGCTAGCATAGGAACAACATATGGCTGCTTCTAGCCTGCTCTACCTGTAGGAAGGGCTTATGATAATCCACGGAAACGGAAACGAAAACGGAAACTATAAATGATGAGTAAAAACCTCCAAAATATGTATTTCCACGACAAAGCCAAACAAAATATTGATTTCCAACCAGCTAGCAGTTTAGCAACATCGCAAATTTCGTTACAAATGTTTGTTTTTATTCTTGTTGTATTAAGTAATGACTGGTCTGCGATGAAATGATGGGGGTAGGACTTATTGCAGAAGAATCGAATGCAAGCAACTGAAATTGATTGTTACATAACAAGAGCGCTCCATGTTCTAACGCTGGAGTTGCCAGGGAGTGAACAACTTGTTCCGAACACCTAGTTTACGCAAAAATTGTCGTACGATTTGTTAAATGATCCGCTGTACTGTTCATTACTCGTTGTGCCTACACCTGGTTGTACTTTTGTTTAGAGAAAAATTCGTATCAACGCGCTGAAGATAAGCCTTTCCTTTCCACCAGATCAAAGTATTCCCCCGTCTTGAAGTGCTACTGGCCAACAAGTTCCTCAAACACGTGACTTTCCTGAGCAGTAAAGTTGATGACTGCTCTTGCAGGAAAACCACACCATAATATCTCAAAGTAATATTACATGATTGCATGATACATGATTAATCAAAACAAGTGCGTAATAAAAAAGACGAAGAAGAACACAGTGACACAAGTGTTTCATAGAGCGTAAGAATTAGAATTATTGTAACAGCAGCGATTTAAATGAAGTTTATGGCAACACGGCTTCACGTTAGCGTGCTCCTGTACATTACCCCCTGGTGCAGGAAGCATGAATAAATGAACTGGCCATGTGATTAGTTTCCGTTTTCGTTTCCGTTTCCGTGGATTACCATAAGCCGTAGGAAGAGGTCGTTTATGGTATTTACGTAATCTGAAGTAAATATATAGGTGATAGCCTTTGAGTGGACAGGTAACAAGCCACTTTCTCGGGCAAAATTATAGCTACCTGATAGTATCTATGGCTGCATATCAAGGGAGCACCTGGAGCCAGTCCCTGCTTGGGGCATGTTTCAACCATTCTAGGAGCCAATTGGTCTTGTTTTATATTGCCAGTCATGGTTTTTATACTAGATATGTTGTCCCTAAGCTCTATTTGAGAAGAAAAATGACAACTTGGTGATTTTCTGCCACTTTTTTTTCCTTTGATGTAATGAACATGTAAAATTGTGCAATTGTAGTCATTGCACATTTCTATGCGACTCAAATGACTCATACCCATATTCTTCCAGGGAGCATCGGGCACTGTATTTTGATATTTTCTGAAAGTTTAGGACAGGAGGATTCCAGAAATGTGTCAACCATTGCTGTATCTTTTTCGTTGGCAAGACAAAAGCATTTTTGCAAAGTGCATGAAAACGCTTAAAATACTGCGGGCTCAGGAGTCACAGCCATACAAAATAGCGGGGTCAAAGGGTTAAGCACTCAAAAAAAAAGCCCGTGGGCAGCATTTTATAGATTATGTTAAAAAATCCATAGCACCTCCTTGAAGTAACAATCACTTGGAAAGCAAAATACCATGCCTGATAGTGTGCTACCAGACGCTGTTCGGTTGAGACATGCATGTACTATGTACTATGTACTATAAAATATTCCTCAATCAGATATTTCATACTGATCAATCTACGAACATTTATATATGTCGTGCCACGAGCATTATGAGTAGGAAGTTTATTTTCAGAGCCTAGGTGAAGTTTCACAGTGACCTGAAGAGGAGGTGAAAAGTAAAATAAAATAATGCAGATACAGCTCCATAAAAAGCACCGGAGCGGTATAATTTGGTAGACGTGGGCGCTTATGCATTTCGGATTATCAACTTAAAACATGGCCTAAGCATGATGGTTTATAGACAGGGAGATTCAAAATCTAGATCGCATTGAGGATGATGTTGTCCATGACTGTTGATTTGAGAGAATTAACTTTTCTGGGATTATGCTCCTATTAGGCGCTGTAAGATTGATCACAATACGTTTATTTCAGGAGATCAAAATACAAGCAAAAAACTACTCGCTGCACATCCGACATTGCCACTCTGTCATGTCTTCCTAGAGTTCACGTAAAAGCAAACGCATTAATCATTTAATACAAAGACATATTAAACAAAATACCAGATGCAAGGCTAATGAAACTAAACACATTGAAGAATGATGTAAAAGCGAAATTCCTACCACCGACATCACACAGATAAGCATTTTCCAGAGCTTCAACTGCAAGATCATACAGACTGATGCAACGAACTCCTCCAATAGGTCCACTAGTCGATAGCTTGAACACGTATGGTGTGTCAGCACCAACACACAAGTAGTTGTCCAACGTAACTTGTTCCCCAGAAGATATTTGTACGCATCGCCGATCATTGTATACTTCTATAAGATAAAGAGGAAAGGCATCGCACCACTGTTCATTACGTTTAGAATGAAGTCATACCATGTAAGTGGATTTGATCTTTAGTGAGCCATGTCATAGCTACATACTTATCTGATCCATAATTGCTTTAACACATATCAAACAACAACACAGTGAAGCAGATTACCAACATCACGAAGTTTCGAGAGTATAGATCTTGCAAAATGCACCATATCTCCATATTATGTTATCTACATTTCTCAGGGTTCATCACTCAAAACAAGTCTGACAGCATAGACTTAACAAATTGCCATCTAATACGTAGTGTGCTCTTTAACCAGCATTCTATCAAGCTGAACAACAATAGTCAAATGTTATAATTTGTTTTTGAAGTGAAACATGGCAAACTACAAGTCCTCTGCATCATGAGAAAACAAGAGCAAAAGATATTAATTCAGCAATCATACATAACAACATAAGTTGCAAGTAAGAACTTTGCCATAAAGCATCATGTACCTTAATACGTCAAATTAAGCCGCGTAGTACTTAATTATGCCGCACCTTCAAAAATGCAGCTTAATAAAAACGGGGATTAATAAATGACACGGCTTAATAGAACGCGGCTTATTTAAAGACCGGGCAAGAAAAATAGAAAAACTCAACCACTGCTGGGTGGCTTTATTCGATACACTATATCACTGTTCACTTTCATCATCACTACTTTCTATCTTGGCATTAAGTTCCTCTAAAATATCCTTACTTTCTTCATGATAGTTGTAAAAGTCCATCCGTTCTAACTTATACTTCAGTATGAAGTGACTCCTGCGACTTAATTAAAACCTCACAAACTCCTAATTTTGTCATAGTGTAGCTTAATTTAATGCGGCGGAATTAGATATGTGGCTTTATTTGACTTAATAAGGAAGTAAAATCAAAGAAGTCATGTTCAAATGTGAGCACAAAGCTTTTCAACAATCTTGTCATCTTCAGGAGTAAAAGTGAACTCATAAGCTCCAATGAAGCCTTTTATATACCCACAGAAGCTCCATAAAAATTCTTTACTATACAAAGTGAAAGGAAATTTACACAAGGGCTTCAATTAAAACTGCACTAATGCAGGGTGGCCAGCAACATCCAAAAAATAAATTCCAGGAGTTTTCCAGGAGTATTCCAGGAGATTTGAAGAGTTTTTCCAGGAGTACCTAATAATACGCAC
>JAOBRC010250242.1:0-14230 GCA_027575255.1 Scolionema suvaense | reverse complement strand
CAAGAATTAGCTTGCCGAGTGTACGGATCGGGATACCGAGTATTTTGACGCGCAGGAAAAAGCGTGATACAAAATGAATATGGGAATAAGGCTATGAAATCTCCTGGCGGTATGACAGAACAATAACAATCGGCTACAAAAAAATTTTGAGCTACTGTTCCTTTAAAGTCAGATCTTTCGCAGTCAATAGAAATGTCTGACGTATTTCAAACGTTGAGGCTACGAAGCTGTCATTTTCTATAGCTTAAATTTTCTGTCTTACGTGTTGTCATACAATTGGCACAGTTGCAATGAATGGTTAATTTGAATCTATTTCAGGTACAGTCTTAAAACCAATTTCGTAATGTTAATATTAACTACTACACTGTGGGTGTTTGGTGGATTAATCTTCTGGTACCCAACCGTACTTAATTACCAACTTATGTTTGGTTTAGGACATGGCCTACAGGTAAGAATGATGTGTTTTATTCCCTTATTATTATAGACACCCACGTTTTCTTCCCAGTAATACGTGCTTTTAAGAATTGTTCCTGCAGTTAGCAAAAAAGATTACCATTTTGAATTAATTATTAAATTCTCTTACTTCTCATGCGTTTATGTGTGTGCCCCCTATGCAGTCTGTCTTTGCCACGATCTCAGGTTTTTTAAGATCGTTGTTCTTTGTATCGAGCTCATACGAATGAACTTTCCCGATTATTTTGATTGATTCTTAAATGAACTCAATATCTCTGGACTGCCTGCAATTATTTTTCTGTTCCTGCGGTTCTGCCAAACTACTTTGCGCTTGCCATTCAATCATCATGGGTGTATTACTTTTGTAACAAGTCATTGCGGTGTGACCAGTTGCAGAGTGGCGTGGCTTACTAAACCTCATACCCATGCCATACCATTGTGCCTCATGTGCTTCTGTGTCCTCTTGCCCTCGTGCAAAATGCCTTCCTGTTTCCTCTTGCTTTCTGTTCTGAAATGTTTTCTCATGATTTCCATGCTATCATATTTCAGTATGTTGCAGAGTATAAAGTCCGCGTTTATAAGAGTTTGACCTAAATTCGGCCGGGAAAAGAAACTTTGTCCGCTGCGTTGAAACTTCCTTGCGTAGAGCAACGTTTTCCGTTATGCTTCTGATGCCCCCATGCCTTCGGTACTGAAAGATTTGCATACCTAAAAGGTCCCTTATCTTTACTGTGCAGATATCTTCGTACCTTTTGTTGTCCTTCCACAAATCGCTTCTTTGGCAAAAAAATTTTGATATGTACATTTCCTTTTTTTCTGCAAAAGAATTTTGAATCCAAAATTGCTTTGGTGATTGCAGTCCAGAAGATTTATTTAGCACATAGTTAATAGTTTTGTCATTACAAAGTAATCATCATTTGCCAGAAGAACTTAGAAGGCATGTTATCCCGATAGCAGAGATGCCGTCCTTTACGCTGCGCAGATCTATGCAGAGTCGTAAATGTTTCGACGGAAACAGAAAAAGAGCATATCTTAGTGATGGACGTATAATAAACATCCATGGTTAATTCAATGGCATATTATTCCGATAAAACACAACTGCTAGTGTACCCCCATGTGCGATGTGTTGCTCACATTCGGCCACGCACGATTGATTTCAAACAATGAGTACAGCCATGTACACCATAGCATAAATCAAACCTTATAGGGCGCGATTTCGCTCTGAATCAGAGCGAGGTATTGCACGCTGTAGGATGCTACCCTTTTCCAATCTCAGTTCTGGTCTGCAGATTACACGCTACTGCTGACCGCTCACGCAAAATTTCGATTTGACTGGCGTTATGACTGATTTACCAAGTTGCAATGATTTATTGGAGCTAATATTGCACTTCCGCGATAGTACACAATCATTGGACTGCTATACAAAGGCTGCCATTTTAAAGCAGTTTATTCATGTGTCTTTTTGTTGAAAGCAACAGTCTGTCTTACATCGACAAATAAATTTTGCATTCCCTGAAGCCTGCGCTTTACAAGCTGAATTCTGGAAAATTGTGAACAAAACAACTCTGTACTCAATCTTAAACGCGAAATCCCACTGCCACCTCTTTAGCTCTTAACAGACAGCCAAATCCAGCAACATGAAGAAAACGAATCAATTGAGTACAAGCGGCCTTTCGCTATGCGTAAATCTTACGTTCTCCTGGTCATTCTCGCCATACTTTGTGCGACCAAGGAGGTTTACCTCCTTGGTGCGACTGGATGCTTCAGCAATAGATGTTCGTTTACACGTATCGCTCTCACCTGAGTTGTCGCTTCCCTCACTCTTCTCTCCTTGCGTCGCTCCGTTATCACACACAACCGTTCTGTAATATCCACTCAACTCTCCTGCCCACTCTTTTATTTGCTCACGCTGTTCTCTCCACAACTTCAATTTTCGCCAGAGCAGGTCATTCTACTTATTAACGTGGTTTTATTATCACATTCAGCGCCATTGAAATGTTGAAGCAGAGCATGCAAACACTATTTTCCATAGTCACTGCTCTTATGGCGCCGTTTGATTTGATCGGAATTTTTCTGTTTCACTGCGAACAGGTGCGTATTTTGCAGAACTGTTTATTATTGGAAAAACGTGTATTTTATACCCTGATGGTTCATAAAAAATACTACCTCTCTTTTGTCACAAGAAATTTGAAAGGAAGTATTGATTCCCACCACATGCACTACAGCGAATTAAATTGGTATCGTCCTCGGTGTGGTGGAAAATTACAGTTAGTCGTAGGAAGTAATTTTTCGCTTCTTGGTAAAATGAGATTTTGAATTGCTATTTTATCTTTGACAATCTCCCATTATACCAGACAGTAAAAAGACTATTTTTTTTGAAGTCAGTGATAAAATTTCCTTCCCCCTCCATAATTCTAGAACTACTTATTCGATAGTATTGAAACTTGGTACACACATTTATGAACCCTTCATGCATGTGTGTGCCGCCAATTTTCAAGTCAAGAGGGTTGATAGGGCGTGACTTATGACGTCATAAGTGAAATGACCCATTGTCGGATGTGAGAAGTAGGGCGCTTTAGTGAAAATTGCTCCATAGCGATTTATTTTTTGCACGAATAAAAACTATACACATATATATATATATATCAATGGAAAGGTATTGCAAAGGGCTTTCTTTTGAGGCCTCATTTTAAAAATTTGGGACGAAATTTCCCGAGTTATGAGTAAAATTGTGTTTTTTTCAGCGGGCAATTTTCAAAAAGGGGGCGTGGCCTGGACAAGCGAAAAATTTTGAGAACCTGATTTTATTCTCAGAACATGTCTCAATAAATTTTAGGAATTCTCCAAAAGTTTCGAGACGCAGCATACTTGCAAAAAGCAGCAATTTTCGAAAAACCGGAAGGGGGCGGAAACCGCCCCCAGGTTGAATAGGGTTAAACCGTGCTCAGCTTTGATTTAGCTGCCATCGACATTGATTTCTATTTGGCTGCCTGGGGTCAAAGTATATCGACACGCACACGCGTTTGGTTTTACCAGCAAAGGGCCGTAACTCAAGACTGCAGGGCGGACCATCATGCTTCCTATGACTTTTGAAAAATCACATTCTTGCAATGTGGTATCTGCATGGCGTGGCTGTCCTTGCTTTAGGGTGAGGTTAGAGACTCTTTAATTTCTCAAATAATTCATATAAAAAACGGCATAGAATCAAGGCCCCACTTCGTCTGATCCAAAGGTATAACGCAAATTGCTAGACTAGAATCTGCATTGAGGCACTGGACAGTAGTGATTCAACACGTGCAAAATGTTTTTGCAGAAATTTTGATTCAAAGTGCTTTTTTGCCAAAAGTATGAAAATGTAAAAAGGCATTGCTATTTGCTTTTCTTTGCCAAATATGTTATGATTATGAAACAGGATTGTAGAAACGAGTAGGTTGCATTAGTCCACTTACTTCAAGCTTTGCGATCGATTACACCTTAGTGTTGTTTTGATTAGGAACAGAAGGTTCTGCACCGAAGAAAGAAGAAAAACAGCAAGCCTTTTCTGAGTGGGATTATTGTGCCCAGAGGGGCACTTCAGAGGGGCTTTGCCTACATCTGGAGGCTGGCTGCTGGATTTAATGTGCAGACTTGATGTAAATGACATATAAAGCTACCGGGAGATTCACGTTGATTTATCGTAATCTGTGGTCCAGGGTGACCGTCGTGGTAGCCGTTAGCTATGCACTCTCATCAAAAGCTGATGTTTTTAAGTTGGACTGCCTGGGGGCGTTGAAAATCGAGCTATGCTGTATTTGAATTGAAAAGTAATGTGTAATCTAGCTACCTAGCTAGCTAGCCACAACTTGACTGGTGTCTGCCGTTTTCAGCAGGTTCAAAGTTTTCTTATAATCACCCGTTTTAAATTGCTAATTGGCTACTTCTTTGCCCTTCGAACGCTTTAGCCATTGTTTTTTTTGTGGACGTGATACATTTTGTTCCGATTGTTTTTCATGCTGTGATTCCATGGCATGACTAGCTACAGCAAGCAGCTGGCAGACTTGGTTGTTAAGATATTTGAATGTTTTGTGCGTGCGCCTCTTTTTGCTGGAAAAGCAAGGTTTTGCTTAGCCCAGTCGCTCGTCAGTCTCCGTTCGCGCTCCACATTTACATTGGACTTTTATATTTCCACGCTCTACAACCGCCACGTATACCGGCACGTATGTACCTTATCTGCGCTCCAAATCTTGAGCGCAGTGAATCCAGCCAATCAGGAGCTTGCCACTGGCCCACCAGAATCGGACTATCTGTGATGATACATCTACTTTCACGTTAGGTTATGCGTCCAGGTGACTTTGCACATGAGTTCATTTTTGCAAGCTAGGCAGAATAGCATTGAAACTGGTCAAGAGATCAAGCGAGCAGGCCTTTTCTCGCCTAATCTGCACTGAGGGGCGAATTGCAGATGCCAGAGAGTAGAGGTTAGGGCTAGGCTAGGTTTTGCTTTGGTGGTCGAAGCAAAAGTGGCTCGGAACTAGAGGGCTCAAATAATATGCCAAAATGGTTTTGTGGTTCTGAAGCGGTATTAAATGGATCTTGGATGTACCATTCACGCTTTAGAAGGCGAGAATCCCGAAACTTACTTCTGTTTATCAGGCTTCCAAAAACTGCAGGCACCTGCTGAAAACCACAAACAAGTCATGCTTTGTAATTTTGGTTTTGTCTTGGGAATGGCTTGAATTGTTGGTGTATATATTACCCCTCTGAAACACAACATTTTGTAGTAATCAATCGGCATGTATATAATGATACAGTCCCATTTTCTTTCACCTGGATGGAGTGAGTTCATTTGACCTGCTGAAAACTGCAGACAGGACCCTAGCTAGTCAGCATGTCATGAAAAACGTTGTGTTTTGCTTATGCTTAGCTAGCTAGCTAGCTAGCTAAATTGTAGCCTGGCTACCATGCGTCTGTTCACCGACGATCAGCAACTCATGCCTCAGTGCTGAAAAGTTCTTCTCACCAACGCTTGGTGACAGCAGGGCTCACATATTGAGCATCCAATAAGATCTTGCCAGGCAATCACGTGATAAACAATGCAGGTATTGAAATCTCATAGTCACGCCTGGCTCTGCCTGTGTGTGCATGAATGCGGTGCGCCAACTAGATAATTCAGAACAATAAGATAGTCTGCTCTTCACTGGCATCCAAGCTGTGCTGCAACCAAGCTGTTTTTCCTCGTGAGTTGAATCGAGGGAAAGGAAAATAAAGCTTGGATGCCAGGCTAGCTAACAAGGGCTCCTCCATACTGGAGCTTCTGGCTCTTAACTGTATAGAGGAAAAGGAAACTCTGGACAAACATTTCCTTGCAGTAACCAAAAGAAAAGATTCCAAGGCAGCATGAACTCTTGCTTTTCTGCACACAGAGTGATTAACAATCAGGCCTGCCCTCTTCTTTGACACAGTTCATAAATGCCGTAATTACTTTTTTGCATGAGCCGTCTCAGGATTTTCATGAGTTTCTTGGAGGCGGCAGCATGAGGAACAGCGTCCAACCTCGCCAAAGGCTCATTTCTGGCACAGGCAGACAGGGATCGGGACAGGCGTCCCTGCGTAAAAGAGATGATGGTTCCAGGGTAGCTAGCACTGGCTACGATAAAAATTCTAAGTTAGCAGCTTTGCCTAGTTTAGTTGGCTAGACTAGCTAGCGATTATAGCATTATAGCATGGTTTATATAGTTCGCCAGAGACTAGCTAGCTACCTTAGTTATAGCTAGCGAACTAGCTAGCTAGATATCCTGATGCATTTCTGACTGCATTTGCGACTCATTTTATCTTGCCTAGAGATTGAAAGCTTAGTTAGACTTGTTTTCTTTTCATTTGGCTTTGTATTATTTTCTGCATTTGTCCTCATCATCAGTGAACTTTGATATGATTTGAGCTCAGAGCTCATTATACCCCATGTGCTTGCAAAGTGTATGTAAACAATGTCTGCTATCAACTAATCTCGACCTCTGTTGTATTGTGCATCACGTATGTACAGTTATATATATGCATAAGTATATGTATTGATGAAGATAGTCACCTAGGTTGTTTCATTTGCTTGACAGCAATAGGGAGCTATATATATTTGATTTGAAGGAAGCTACCTGTGAGATAATTTCCCTTGCTTTCTATTTTCTGTGCATATATATGTTTTCCACTTTAACCAGGTATTGGTGATTGAGACTCTGTTTGCCACTGAGACTATCGAGTAGGTGATCATCTTCAAGCCAGCACATGGTACATGTTACTGTTACATGGTACTGGAGCTGACTGCTCTTAATAACCGTATAGAGGGAAGTGAGATCTGGGGACTATCGCTGCAATATTCTTCAGATCTCTATTATTGTAGTCCTCACATCGAATAATTCATAAGCCACTACCATAATGCAAGACATCACCTCAGATTAAAGACCTTTTGTCTATATCCTCATCATAAATTATTTATGAGCAACGTTCTATACACTTCACCATCCAAATTTTTCGGATGCTGTTGCATTAAACAAATGTGCAACAGTGGTCAGCTACTCCTTCTAGTTACGGCAACAGGCCCTCAAGGTTCCCATGCGAGGATGGAAATATCTGATCTCAGGTTAGGTATATATGTACCTACCTGGGCTAGCCAACAAGTGGTATTGCTCTATGGCTGTGTCATTTTTTTTCAAATGTTTTGCATGAAAATATGGTGCAAAGATGCTTACATTTGTGTTATGAGCACGTTTCCTATGTGGACATAGCTTGATTGATATCAGAGTTAAATGAAAAATGTGCCTTTCTATTGCTGCCAAATTTTCATCAGTAGCGTATTCTGATCTAACTCCATACAATATTATGTATATTTCTTTCATCACACATTCTCACCGCTTGCCAATATCCATTCCCAGCAGCAAAAAAGATTCAATTTTTGGCAACTTGTACTGTAGAACACAACTTTTTCATTGAAAATTGTTACTGTGTGTCTTGTGTTGGTCTCCAAAAATTGTTGACAAAGCCACCCAACTTAGAACTTTCAGTCCGAACTCCATACAGTATAGAAGCTGTTGTAACCAGGTATATAATCTTCCTACCATATATACATAGTGAATAAAATTAGATTTGGAGGTCATCAATAACGGATAAGACTGATAACACACATCGTACGGTGTGCGGCCTAGTTCCATGTCTCTCAAAGATAGCGTCATGCTTGACTGCACAATCTATTGTTCTCTTATCCAAGCAGCTCGATGTGGAACCATACATAGAAGCATTTCATGCAAGCTATTGTTTGAATATGTGCGAGACATGGCCCGCTGTAGGAATTGTAGGAATATTGGCAAAGCCTTTTGCTTTATTGAGGTCATACATAAGGCCCTGTTAATAAGTTGGTAATGTGTGAGCACCTGCATCTAAAGAAAATTATGTTTTATTTTATTTTTCACCTCCTCTTCCTTGCACTGCGACACTTTACCTAAACTGTGGAAATAAAATTTCTGGTCATAAATATTTGTAACACCGTGTATATAAGTGTTAGCAAATTGATCAGTTTTTGTAGCATCTGATTGACAGGTATTTTATATATATATATATACGGAGTCAATACTGGTAATTATGGCGCACTTTTTGGTAATTTGATTTGTAACGAAAATATGCAACGGATAACACACTCATATTTTGTTGCAAACACCTAGAGAGGCTTTCAACCTGTCGTATAAAACTCACTTTTCATATAAAAGCCGAAAATTAGCCCTATTTATACCATGCTTTTTGGCTGGTGTCCTACCGGGGAGGGATGGGGTGAGAAACTATCTTTTAGGAGTACAATTGACTGAAAATTGAGATTTTGGAGTTCCCAGAAGTGCCTCAGCGTCAAATTTCTGTAAGGTACAGCACGCTTTTTGAGATTTCGTCAGTTTTGCATCATTTTGAAGAAAAATCGTCCCTGAGACGTTTTGTCACCTGTAACATGTCTCCCAATTGTCCATTGCTCACAAAACTCATAGAGCTTTTAAATTAGTTGATGGTGATTCCACAAGGTATATACTCGAGACACAGCAAGAGATTTAAAGACTGCTGGGCTGGATCGCAGCCTCGCTTTCATGCTCTCACATGTTTATTCAGCTTGCTCATAGAGTACAAGTATCTGAGCAGCTGGATAGCAGAGATGAAAACAAAACAAGAGTATAGTTTGGTTACATCTGGTGTCACCACATTGCGTTTAAGCATACCTGCTCACAAACTGCAATCTTTTGGCTCATATTAAGGATACTGTTAACCCTCGGAGAGCTTTCTCTTCTTGAACTTGTCATTTGCTTAACAGACAAGTCTCTATGATGTTGTATCAGCACAATGAACCTGGTTGATATCCTATATCTAATTGCAGATTAATACGGCCACCTGCTCCTCGTAAACAAAGGAAATAATTGGAAAACTGTTCGTAATTCTTTGCAGAGCTCTAAGTCCCCGTAGGATTTCCACTTGAAGCGCCTATAACTTTTGATGGAGCCAAAAATGGAGAAATTTATGCAGAAAAACTTAACTGTAGGGGACTTAGAGGTCACAGAATATCAAAAATATCAGTTTTCGCCTCTCTTGTTTACTGCTTCATAGCAGGTGGGATGCAGGTTGCGTCTTACCTTTGGCACTTTCTAAAGCTTGCCACCTATTTTGAGAGAAACATGCAACAGAATCAAAGTTCAAGAAATCCACTTGTTAGCTGTAATGTAGAACTGCCTTTAAACAGCTGAAATCTTTTCCAGGGGTTAACAGTATCCTTAATGCAGACTGACTCGCAGAATTAGCTGATGGAAATCAAAATTGAGCTTTGAAAGAGTAGCTTGTGTGTGTTTGAAGTGAATAAATTTTCTGTAACAATTTTTGTTTTCAAAGTTGAACGGCCATGTTTGCCGGTGCTCCGCTGACTGTGATTGATCAAGCCTGTTATGGTGTACCTACGTTTGAGAGATGGTATTTAGTTGAGAGAAGAGTTGTCTTCGTGATAAGACGTGTTTTTGCTATCTAATGGCGTAACAGAAGACTCTCGGTGTGACGAGAGATAGTCAGAAGAAATTTCTACCTTTGCACCTTGGTGGAAGGAGTGTGAAGGATATATACAAAACATTAACCAAGATTATTATAGTGGTTCATGCAGAAAGTTAAACAAATATTTTTTGCCTAAGAAGAATGTGACATACAAAAGGTATGTTTTCAAGCAGTTGTTGCAAAACGTCGATGAAAGTTCGGAAAGTTACATCACTGGACTTCGTGGCCTTGCAGAAACATGCAAATTTCATTCTCCAGACGATGAAGTTAGGGACCAATTTATCGTCACATGCTTATCGAAACTTGTGAAAAGAAAGTTGCTTCAAGAAGAAAGCTTGACACAAGAAAAGCTGCTTCAGATAGCCAGAGCACACAAAGCTTCTCAAAAGCTAGTTTCGTCCATTGAAACCGGTTTGAAACCACTTGTAGCCAGTCTAAGGACACAATCACGAAAATTTTTTGTCAACCCCAAAAACGCCATCGACCAAGTAGATCTCAACAGATAAATGCTTTCGTTGTGGCAACTCCTCCTGTAAGGACCACGCAGAAAGCTGCCAAGAAAATGGGAGAATTTGTTACAATTGTGGACAAAGGAATCATCTTTCTGCTGTTTGCCAGATCGAAGCAATGCAACAAGTAGAAACCAAAATAAACGATCCTAACCTGACCTACGAACGATGGAGCAACGATGGAAAACGAAAGTGCAACACGAAAGAGCTGATTTTATTAGTGCTAAGAATCCAATCAACGACTCTGATGGCGAGTTTTTATTCACTCTGCACGATAGTGCAGTCACAGCAAATGATGTATCAACAAAACCTAAATATGCAACCGTCAATGTTAATTCTGTAGTTACAAAGTTCCTTGTAGACAGTGGAGCCTCATTAAATTTGATCGACATGAACTCGTTTCAAGGACTCAATAGGTTAACCTGGTGGTATTGTTCTCAGGAAGACATGAAAGAGGATATTTGTGAATGGAGTCGATAAGCCTTTGTGCCTTGCTTGGGTTTTTCACACGGTGATTGAGACAGACAAACAATACTCTGCATGTGAAGTGTATGCTGTGAACAAAGCCAATTCAGGAAATATTCTTGGTTTTAATACAGCTGACGAGCTTCGCTTTCTTGCTGTGATTGTTGCCAGCCAAGTGAAGTAAGTGGAAATTTGTGCAGTGCCTACAACTGATTCAGATATTCAACGACTTGTCTGCAAGCATTCGTGCATATTTTGTGGAACCGGAAAGATTCGGGATGTGCAATGTAAGCTTTTTGTTGATGATACATTGCAGCCTGTGTGCCAGAAACTTTGGAGACAGCTATACCATCTTCAAAAAAAGACAGATGCTGCGTTAGAAAAACTCCAAGAGGAAGGTATTATCGAACCAGCTTCGAGTCCAGAGCGGTGGGTAAGTAATATTGTCTGCACACCTAAAAGGAATGGCGATGTGAGAGTTTGTCTTGACGCTCGATGTATAAATGAAGCGATCATAAAAGAACAGTACCCGATTTGGAAGCTGATAACATTCTGAGTGAAATGTCGGGAAGTACAAGTTTTAGTGAAATTGATCTGTCTTATGCCTACGGGCTACCAGAACTTGATGAGCAGTCTCGAGATATTACCACGTTCATCACATCGACAGGTTTGAAACGGTGTACTCGTTTGTGTTATGGGAATTATAGCTCCTTAGTGATTTTTCAACGTGTTTTAGAACAAAAGTTAGCTACCCTTCCTAATGTTAAGTGTATTAGCGATGACATTGTGGTAAACTCTACTACTCATGATGAACATCTACAGCATTTATCAGCATTATTTAACAGCGCCTCGATGATAGCAACATCACGGTTAATCCAGGTAAATGTACATCGAGTAGAGATAGACTTTCATTTCTTGGAGTTATAATTTCTTCTGCTGGGGTTGCTCCAGATCCAGAAAAAATTGAGTCCTTGCGACGTGCTGATCCTGAGCAAAATATCCAAGAGCTTCGGTCCTTTCTCGGATTGTGCACATATATGAGCAGGTTCATCGAGAACTTTAGCTCGAAAACTGCTCCATTGCGCGCATTACTGAAACAGAATGTTACTTTCGAGTGGGGCAAGGAACGAGGTAAAGCCTTCAGTCTACTTAAAATGGAACTTACCAGCGGCAAGGTGTTAGCATTCTTCGATCCAGTTAAAATAATGATTTTAGTTACTGATGCCGGTGAAGACGGTCTAGGAGGTATTTTACTTCAACGTGACAGAAACGGTATTGAGCAGCCTGTGATGTATGTTTCTTGGTCATTAACAAATGCTGAAATGAATTGTAGCATCACAGGCCTTCAAATAGCCGATAGATTTCGATTGATGGCCGACGATAGAGGCCCTTCTGTCGGTCATTGTGACCAACGAATTCTCGAAATAAATTTTCTCCAAATTCACCTTATTCAACCTGGCAAGCTGCAAGGACCAAACTGTAAGAGGCAAAGATATGCGAAAGGTTGTTAAACCATACACAGTCCTTGTCCGGAAAATGTTAGGCACAAGCACATGTTCGCACAAGCAAAGTCAGAGTCACGTGCGATCGCACGTTCGAAATAAATATAGCACGTGCTTATCCTGCCACTGATTTTGAAGAAAAAAACAGAACCTATTTCCTTACTTGCCCTCTTTGCTGAAGCAGCAGGTCTGTAAGAGGCTTAGGTAAAACGCCACGAGAGGCTTACGCAGTACCAGATAAGTTTTCAACCGCTGTTGTCAAACACCACAACCCGTCAAAAGCAAAAAAATACGGCACCTGTAACCCGCAATCTGCAACCCGGCACCCAGTATTTTAATTGCTTGTGCATATTGATGATACATGTGATTCATGCATACCGTCAATGTATAAAGGTTTCTCCACCATCTCTTTTGATACAGTGGCCTTCTTTGCTATTTTTGGTGGTCGTTTTTTCTGGGTGAAAATGACCTTGCTTTGTGTGCCTGTGGTGGATATTGAAAGATTGAATTTCACGGAAGATTTTGATGATATGAGACGTGCTCTTGTTCTGAATCTTTGATATCAACGGCCTCATTCGCGGGGTCGTCGTGTGACCAGGGTGACCACTAAACCTCGAAAAATGGTCTGAAATGGTTGAAAATTTTGCCTGGAGAATCAGGAAAAATGTAGACTTTTTTGATAGCTGAACTTGGAAAACCTGGAAAATATACATACCGTAATGCTTTTGGAGCTTTTAACTGGGCGCCTATTCGAGGGGGGCGATTATTTAAAAAACAGATTTACTAGTAATTTAAAAAGGGAAAACTTCTCATCTTCTTATGATGAAAACGATAAAAGTAAGCATGAAAACTAAAATAAACTGTTGTATTTATTCAACATTTGTTGCTAAGTAGTCTTTCAATTATGCCATACAGCGGACGCTTATTCGGAGGGTGGGCGCTTATTCGAGGGTGGGTGTTTATTCATATTTTCACTTCTAGGATGGGCGCTTATTCGAGGGGGGCGCTTATTTGAGGGGGCGGCGCTTATTCGAGGCATTACGGTATTTTGTCCTGGCTAAAAAAGGAGGCACCACCATGGTCACGTTTTTGCCATTAGTTAGTATGCATTGCCAGTCCAGTGTTAGTTATTTTGATTGGGTTGTCAAGTGAGTAGTTGGTGAAGTTCGGTTGTAGTACTAATTGTCGGTAGAACTCAATTTGTGCAAAGAAAACCTGGAATAACATGAATTTTGCTGAACTGACATGAAAAAGAGTATATTTTTGGACAGAGAATTCCTGGAACAAAGTCTGTTTTTAAAATTGCGTATTGGTGCTGCTCTAAGCACTGGGCTCTGTGTTTGTGGGATACGCTAGGTAACAACAATACGATTTTCAGCGACCGCTCTGATTATGTGTTTTGGCCTGGCGTATGTTTTGGAGGACAGTGTCTGAAGACTTGGTTGTTGTCTTGCAGGAGGAGGCAGGCGATGCTTACTCAAAGGCCCGCACCAGATCGCAACCACTAGGTTAATTTTTCATCTTTCCAGATCGTCGTAGATGGAAAGGATACTACGTAGTTAGTTGCACGCGAATCTGTTCTTTCAGAAACATTCTACCTGAGCAGTACTATTTTCAACCTTCGCAAAATTCATTTAGTAATGAGAAGAAACACTTGACATCTTCTATACTGCATTTTTGAGATCTTCGACGGAACCCTTTTCACCCACTGCGCTGATTCACTTTGAGTCATTAGTAGACAGAGCACAGTACGAGCTCCTTGGATATGTTCAAATTATCCACGTTTTTTTAAAAGAAGCAGGTAACTTTAACTTATCCTCGATTATGCTTATGTTTTATGTTGTGTGATCGTATAATTTTTACTTGCAATAGTTAGATGTTTTGAGTTGCGAGAACCGTGTTGAAATGCTCATGTACATTGTGTTTTGAAGAACAAAAGGATAGGTTTCGGATAACTAAAATTAAACAATCTCCACAATATATCCAGTTTTCGCTGAGTAAAGATTTCATATACAACGGATAAATAACCTCATTCCCAGCCTGAAAATATGTTTGATTTATGCTCAATTTTTTGACAAACTTGAACTTCAGGGTTCGAATTAGAACTTGAAAGTAGGTTCACAGTTTTTACACTATCTAACTGGGGGTTCTGAGGGGTGTTGTGAATCCCCTCCCCCTCCTCCCGTGGACAGCCGCAGCTGTTGTGTAGGCAGATGCCAATTTAATGTCCATTCAAAGCATAGTTCATACATAGACACTGTTTTT
>JAOBRC010250131.1:0-14232 GCA_027575255.1 Scolionema suvaense | reverse complement strand
ATTATCAAGAGACAATTTTGCAGCAGTGAATCATCTCTTTTACATGATTTAAAGCGATAGTATCAGATAGAAATTTCCAGACTGAGTATTTCGAGCTTATGAAATCCAAGGTAAGCACATACGATTATCTGAGGATTCTAAAGATGAATGCTCAATTTTAGTATATCTTGGAATTCCAACTATGAATGCTCAGTTTTAGAACTTTGTTGTCCACTAGAAGTTGAGGTCCTGGTTGAAACCATTACTTTGCTACCTTAAATTTTTTTTGCATGGATTAATTTCGCAAATGTTTACTAAATTTGCCTAATTAAATCCATGCAAAGCTTTGAAGTGAGGTATTTCGCAAAGATAAATTGAAGGGCCTGTAAATCGAAATCCTGAGAATGGTGTGTGCTCAACATGTGATCTGCTTTATGAGTAGAGCAGACGAGTCTCTAAAAGTAATGCCATGGCCTGAGCAAGTGAGATGTACGTTTAATTTGACACCGGTTATTGCTCCTACGATGGAGATATATACAATATTGAATCTGAAGTTTCAGACCATTTTTTTTTGTTGTTGATCTGTGCTCTCAAAGTTATATCCACACATTTTCTTCGTAAATCTGTGATTTTTGCAAAATGAATCTAAAAATTGAACTCACAAAAATAAATTGTCGCAAAAATTTGTACCTTCTGTACGTATGTCTGAAGGTAAGACTATTGAACTAAGAGAACTGTCTTTTTAACAAAACTGACGATAAAGTGCATTTAGATGCATCAAAACAAATAGACTTTACTTTCTGAGATCCATTAAATAGTGTCCATTGAATAGGAAGTGTTTGTATTATCAGTGGCTATTGAAGCTATAGTAAACGTGTAGCTAATTAGGTTGAGGTGCTTCATAGGAAGAGAAAGAAACTAGCTTAAGACCAGTGGCATTATATATAAGAGTGCTGTTACTGTTCGTAAGCATCAAGAAAGCTGAACAATGATGATATATTGTTTTGCTGTATTTTCAACATCCTCCATTTCGATAACCTATGTGACCCACTGTTTGGTCTGAAATTTATGATTTAGAAGTACTATCAGCTAAGCAAAAATCCGAAAAATTTCCTAAAGTTTTGCCAAATGTCATAAAATTTGTCTGAAAATGTCATAAAATGTCCCAAAAAATTGTCCAAAATGTCATAAAATCCTAAGAAAATGAGTTGAAAACTGTCTGGGAGGTATGCTGATATGTGTCTTAAATCCATCTAGCAAGAGCGCTATGTGATGGGAATGATGAGGTTTGATAAAAGTTACAATTATTGTGGTTGTTTCGTTCCGCAGGTCCGACATTCTAGGCAGATATTCCCCATACACCAAAACTGCATCGAATCTTGGATCGGTCGGGTAGCAATTTAGTTCAATTGGTCACCCTCTTAAGTTGGGCTTTGCTATTTGAGGTGAGATGCTAAGGGGAACACAGTTTTGTCCATCATTCGACTAGCTGTCACCATGTCCATACTCTGTGATTCGCGCAGTCGTTTTAAGTTGGTGAGAGCTGTTATTTACGACATTGTGACATCCTACAAATGTGGTCAGTTAGGGTTTTCAAGGATCATTTTGGTCAACTTTTCTGCCAATATTTCTTCAGATACTGCTTTGAAAACGGTCAAACTTTCACTGGTGATAGTACGTTTTTAGCTTTACTGTAAGGTCCTGGATTTTTAAGGGCTCAAAAAAGCATATATTGGCCCCCAAAATGGCCATTTTTTCAGCACATTCAACCCAAAAGTTGCTTCAAATCTCTTGAAGCGTTCCACAACTTTAGTTTTGCGTTGCGCTCCTTTGGCTTTGCCCATTGATTGCCATTATTTAGTCTTAAATTTTGTAAAGACGGGGCCAAAACATTATTAGTCATGAAAACCAAACCATTTTTGATGATGCCATATTGCTGATTACATTATGTCACGTCATTCTTGTTCCTCATGATAGACAACTTTTTGCAACCAACCAGTTTTGTCTTAGTGGATGCTTTCCTAGAAATTTACTTTTGTAGATGTTGCTTTGAGAAAGCAGCCAAAAATGAACCATTTTCACCCCACAACTTTAACGGTACTTTTGTCAAAATCTTATTGATAGAATTTTTTCTGAAGTCTTTAAAACTTTATTTTAGATGCGTGAAAGTTTCATATCGAGTGAAATTTTCAAAAGTTGTTGTTTGGAGGTTCAAAAATGCTGATGGACTAATTTTTGCAACAACTGGTTTAGTCTTGAAGAGTGTCCCTGTAAATATTTGCATTTTTGAAGTTTGCTTTGAAAAAACAGCTCCAAATGGGCCATTTTGGTATTATAACTTCCACGTCAATTTTCTCAAAATCTAACGGGAAAAAATTTTTAAGGCCTTCAACATGTTACGTCTGGTGGACCAGTATACTCGTTTTTGGGACCAAATTCTGTTACCAAGCTTTACAGCTCATTTTAAAGCACTTCTGAATGATTTAGGCAAAGCTGATAAGCGCATCGGAAAGAGCGCTAAATTTTGAACCAATTTCAGCTAAATGAGCTGCCTTGCCACCGATCGATCGGTGGCTACGAAAGTCGTCAAAATTTGAATTTTTTTCCTCAAATCTGGCGATTTTTAAATTTCATTCTGAAGTCATCGTGTTAAAAGCTTATTTGCGATATGCAGAGCTTGTGTAACAATTTTCATGTCCCTTGAAAGTTAAGAAAGTTGCTCTTCAATCGCTGAAGCACCTTCTGCGTGATGTTTTTGGCACTGGTTTTGCTTCTTTGAGGTCACAACAGGCAATTTGCCGACACAAATACTTAATGCTACTGATTTGCTACAACTTTTTATTTGACTAGTTGGAAATTACAATACTCTTTAAAGGTACTTTCAAAGTTAACATTTATTAAAAATATGATGTTTTTCGACAAAGGTTTTTTGGCTGTTTTGGGATGGTATTTGATGTCATATAACGTCATGGCGTCACACTTGCTGCCTCTTGGAATATTACTCAAAAATTTCTCTCCAGTGGATTACAATGATATCAATGCAATGTTGTACCCTGCTGCCCCACATGTAGACGCCCACTCCCCACCTCCTGACTAAAGGCGCTCGCACTTAAATCTGGGATTAAGGCGCATTCACCTATAGCTTATTGAAATGGCCCTGGAGGCAGCCCTCATTGGAACCATTGGAAGATGATGGGAATGGTTGTTGCCGTCTTCTATAAGTGTTTTTACTTTCTCTGCAATAATTTCAGCCCTTTTACCTTACAAATACACGGTATTTTAAGACCGCCCCCCTTTAGGTCTCCAATTGTGCTGTAATTTCAGAAGATATGATTGCTCCAGCCAGTTTGGCGATGGTACAATAATTGGAAAGAACCTGCTTATCTGTCTCTGTCTGCACACTTTTCAATACTTTTCTCAAATCTGGCTGAGCATTTGAAGTCTTCAAAATAGGCCGATCAATAAAGGCGCTTGCTCTTTTATCAATTGATTTTCTGTCATGAAAAAATCCACTTTTTTCAATTGGTCTTGTTGTACAGTTTTCTTTGTGTGCCTCTGAAATCGCAACTTTTGTAAATTCTTCTATTTTCGCCTTTTCTTATGTTCTGGGAACCTTATCTCCTTGTCTTTCTGACTTGACATTTTCTGATTGGTCAAAATCACGCTGTGGAAAATCAGCCATTTCTTCCAATGCAGAAAACGCGACCCAGTTGATATTATCTTTCTTTGTCATCTGCCGTCTCTAATGAGGTTATCGACTTAAGTGTTGTTCTACGCAATGTATATATTTCTGAAGTGGCCGTAGTTCACTTAGTGATCGTGATGTTAAAACAATGTCGAAATGTCAACTGTTTGTCTTCTCTGTCTATTTGGAATCTCTAAATGCAGAGTGAGATGTTGATTTTTGGACTTTCCTTTGATAGGGTTGTTACAGTCAGGGAAAGTCAAGAAGAAAATGGTCGTTTTCACCTTGGTCAGGGAAAGTCAGGGAAATTTTGGATCATTTACGTTATTTTCAAATCTTCAATGTATGAAATTTCTAATTATGCTCCTATGACTGAGTTTGTAGTTTATTTTTTCACAAGTAGAACATTGCCCTTGTGAGTAATCGAGTGATTGTTTTGCAATAGAAATTTTGTTGATTCGCGCCAGGCGCTCTGCGCAAGCGAATCTTTAAAATGAGCTCTCTCACCGTAAGATCAAAAAGGTCGATCATTAGCTCCTGTGGCGAAAAAAGTTTCTAGTCAACAATGTAAGTTTGACTGAGTTGATTAGAAAATACTTTTTCGCGTAACCCTGTGTTTCTACGCGGGAAGACAGATCTGTTACCTACTCGGTTACGACAATCGAACCTCGCTTACTATAAGGAACCAATCAAGTTGTAGAAAGGCACATCATAGCGTTTGTTTTTGTGACAACCGTTGTTCCAAACACCAATGAACTTGTCATTATCCATTTTCGGAAGTTGTCGTCGCAAGCATTATCAGTTAGGCATTGCTTTTCTGAGGTCGAGGATGATCGTAGTTGAGGAGGCACGCAATCGAAAAACCACTTGCTTATGACGTTAGTAGAAATTGCTTGATATCGATCGAACAATTGCATTGTGCGTTCAATAATCAAATCACTTCGCATCAATTCAAATTTAAACGAAGTATTGAAAAAATAAATGTTCATTAGCTTTGATAATGTTTGAAGCAGCAAAATGTTGCAACGAATGTTGCCTTGCCTGCCTGGGTGGTGTTCGTAGATCATGAATGTGTTAGAGCAAGACGTTAATTTCTGAGGCAGCAGCACTGCTTGCATTTCCAACGGACTAGGAGGTTGAATCAAGAATGAACCACTATTTGGATAGACAACAGAGAATGTGACAAAACTCTGTTGCATTGCGTTTTATGGTATTGGGAAAGAAAGTAAGTTAAATTCTATGTTTGTTAGGCCATCATGTTTGGCAAGAAAGTGTATTCACAGTTTTTGTATTTGCTGTAATTTTAACGCGCGAATCTTGAAGGCATAAGCCTGTGCTCTTGTTTTGTTTGAAAGGTCCTCGAAAAGCACGCTATCATCTTTCTGAGATCTATGCCTTAATTGACAACGATTTTTTATTCAGAGCTTGTGAAGATTTGGTGACAGCAATGTGTTGGAATTGAAGATTCCGGAAGGCTAAAATTTTGCTCCAAACCATATGTCCAATATTTACAAGTTTAGGAAAGAGGGTGCTATTTTTACTCTCAATGTGTTTTTATGGTGTTTTTCCACACTCCAAATTTACTTTGACATCTTCATTGATTGTTCAAGCGATCGGTTAATTCAGTGTTAATTATTATTTGCTATAGAAGATCCTGGAAAGTACATCATATTTCCGTGATGCTTGGATTACCTCATCTGAGTTTTAGTCTTGTGCGGTGTGATCGAAAGTTTATACTGAGGCAAATTGTACCCTTTGTAAATGCAGTTTCGACTGAAGTGTGCTAGGGACAAGGAAGAAATAACTAACTTTCTCAAAAAAGAAAACAGTAAACGATTTTGCAACTTCATCAAATTTAGACATTGAAGTGTCACAAACTGCGTTATAATAATCTGCTACTGACAGACAGTCTTTGTCTTTGCAGACCAGGATACCTTCATCTTTCCAAGATGGAGGCAAGGTACATGCAGAAATCCTTTGGTGTTTAGAGCACGTTCTTTTGAGATGCAGTGATAATTCTATGACTGGGACATGCGAATTGTTCAGAGTTATTTTTCCTGATAGCAAAATTCCTGCTGAAATAGAACTTTGTAAAACTAAACACATGTATTATGTCAACCATGGTATTGGTTCTCACTTCAGAGAGGAGTTAAAACCGGAAGATTCAGACTCTGAATGGTACTCAGCAAGCTTTGATGAGAGTTTGAACAAATGTGTGCAGGAATGCGAGATGGATCTCCTCATCAGATTTGGGATAGCCAAGCAAATAAAAATGTCCCAATATTGACTGAGCTCTCCCTTTTGAAGGGGGAGAGCAGCCTCAAATGTCACTGTTCTCTGAAATGTTATCGCTCTTTTTCTCTCTCCTTTGCTTTCATTCAGTTTAGCAATTTCCTCCCTTGATTCTGATGCGTTCCTGTGCAACATTACTTATGGTACTAGGCCGGTATTGCTTGACCCACCCACACTTGCAGCCACATCGTTCAAAGGATATGCAAATAAGAGTCGAAATCCTTGTGTGGGTTTTGCACTGATGAAGTTTTGTCTGCGGGGACACCACAGTCTTTGGACTCCCACTGACCTTCAAAAGTTGAAAAGTACGAAAAATACATTCCGTCCAAAAGTTGAAAAAGGGCAGAGATTTGCTTCATAGCTCATTCTGTGTTGGGAGTCTACCCTCAGATGCTAAACACTCTGACTTCCAAGTCAAGTTCATCATCATAGTCACACTCGCCTGTGGCTACCTCGTGTAGTCATTTCCTCTTCATAGAAAATAGAAACAAGTGTTGAACTGGTGATTAGTCGATACTTGTGCCTGAGAAATATTTCTGCTGTTGTTCGGTTAACTTGATTTATACTTTGCGGTGTCAGTTTTATCCCATTTTCAGCTAATAGTGCCGGGGCACTTTTAATATCTTTGTCCACTGGCTTGTGGCTAAGATATGGTCTGGGAAAAACTATACTTATACTTAAAGTATCAGGGAAGGTATGCAGACTATTGACACTTCTGGGTGGCAATTTACACCAAAAAATGGTGTTTTTCATGTTTTTTTCCAAATATGTCAGAATGTGTTCATCAGATTCTTGTCATTTTTGGTGTGCATATTAGGGGAAAACTCTACACATGTTGTAAACCATTTTGTATGTCTTCGGAAAATCTTGTTTGGCTTGCAGGTGGCAATTTATGTCCAAAAATGTCATTTTTCATGGTTTTTGGTCCAAATATGTCAAAAAGTGTTCATCCGATTCTTGTCATTTTTAGTTTGAATATTAGAGGCAACTCTACGCATGTTTTTGAACCATATGCCATGTCTTCTGACAATCTGGTGTTGCTTGCAGGTGGCAATGTACGTCCAAAAATGGTGGTTTTCAGTGGGTTTTTCTTGACATGTCATAAACGGCATCCTTTTTTTGTCATTTTGATGTAATTCATAAGGGCCTCTCTGCGTACGTTATGAACAATATGCCGTGTCTTGAGGTTTCAGTTTTTTTCCAAATGTGTCAACAATGGGTTTTCTTTTCATTTTTGGCGTGGGTCTTAGGGGCAGCAAAGCATATGTTATATCTATCATATATATCTTGGGAGTATGTTGTTCTGCAGCATGTAGGTGGCAATGTAGGTCAACAGTGGCTGTTTTAGGGTTTTTTCATAATGTTTTAAGAACACTTCATGAAGTTTTTGTGATTTTTGGTGCAAACCCTATGGCTTACTTGTTATTCTTTTCCTTGATCTGACGCGGAGATTCTCAATTAAGTTTGTGACTTGTTAGACTCCAGTATTAGCGTCATATTTGCTGAAGAGTTCTGTAAAATAATGCCTGTCTCTTCACCCTTCCGTCCATCTTTTGGTCTGTCAATCAACAGCACCCTTTTTTGGTGTATCGTATGAATGTATTTTTGTTTAGTTTTCCTGTTTCTTGGTATCAATGAAATATTTTGTGCAAATGTTGTTCTTAATTTGAGGTGTTCAAATCGATACTTCACTTTTTCTTAACCCAATATCTACTGGGGGTCTCGGCTGAAATTTGGTGACTTTTCTAGAACATCCTCTTAGGGGCATTCATCGTTTTTTCGAAATTTGGACATCTTCACCCTAAAATTTGGGTCAAACTGGCAGGTGGTAAGGCCGTTTTGTGCCTTTTTTTAGTTAAATCACTACAAAACTGCATAAAATGGACCGTTATGAGCCTCGAGCCATCATGTAGCGCCTTTTCCTAGTTGGTACAATGGTTTTTGACAGATTTTGAGATTCACGAGAATTTTGGGTCAGTTTTCAAATATTGCTATTTTCGTCCAAAAATTACTACCTACGTGTCTTCTACTGATGACGTCTGCAGTTTTTAACTGTACCAAATTGTTCACTTATAAATGGTCTATGTCCATACAAATGTTTCATTACCATAGCTACAGTAGTTTAGACATTACAGAGCCCGAACTCCAGAGTTGAGGAGCTCCAAAAAGACCCAGCAGATGTAGGGTTAAGCCTGTTGCTAGTTCTCATTAAAATTTGTTTGTGTGAAATTGTTCTTGTAAAAATTAGTCTTTTTCATACTCTTGCTTTTGCAGTCAACAGTAATTCTCTGTTTCCTTCCTTCTTTTTTTTTCAGATCGGTACGCAAAATCTGTAAAAAAAACGGTGAATCCTTTGCATGTTGTTGATCCTTAAGAAAGTTTAAGGCTTTTGCTTGTATGAAGTTTCTTTTATAAACATGAGTGTTTTTGATATTGTTGCTTTTCGTTTATTAAAGTAGAGCTCTCTTTTCTTTTTTCCATCAGATCGGTTCACAGCGTCTGTACAAAACAGTGAAACCTTAAAAGTCGTAGTATATTGTTCCGTTGGTTATCGCTCAAGCAAACTTGCACAAAACCTATGGAGAGCTTTAAAGCAAGATGGAAAGATGGACATGTCAAAGCTTGAACTGTACAACTTAGAGGGCAGTATTTTCAAGTGGGCTAATGAAGGTCGATCTCTTGTGGATTCGTGTGGAGAGGAAACCACATTTGTGCACCAGTATAATGCTGTATGGGGAAAGTTTTTGAATTACGACAGGAGAAAAGCTTGTCTGTGATATTGTTGTGCCCACGTTTTTCTTTATATTGTTAGATATGTTTCTTCGGGCTGTCTTTGACCGGTATTTTTTCTGAGTAGCACAGAATCACATTTTGCTCGTCTGAATGGAGCTACACAAGTTTGTCTCTCTGTTGTGATCATGACAAATCCACTAACTCCTCTTACTTACCTGGGCTTTCAAAGTGCCACTTCTTCCCTGGGAGGGGAGGCCTTTTTGCCCCGCCCCCTTCCCTTGAAAACATGAATAACTTCCAAATTTCATGCTCCTTTTTGGTGGAACTTGGTATGCAGTTAGACGATTGTGTTATAAGTTCAAAGAGCCCTTCCCCCCTCCCTGGGTTAAATGGAGTTAAGCTTGTGTTTGACAGGTTTACTGAGTCACTTTTTTTGTTTGTTTTTTGTTTTTTTGTGAACTTTGGGTGAATTTTATTCGTCGGGAAACTTAGAATCCATGGAAGCTTCTATTTGTTTATGGTTTGTCTAATAGTTTGTGATTGTCTTATTCTTGTAGGCATCGCTGTTTTGGCTTTGATATTTCTGACTGAACTGCCCATTTTTGCATTAAGTGGAGTACTGTTAGCTCGTTCAATAGCAGTTCATACAAACCTTAGGGGTTCATTTAGCTTTTGATAGTTCGACTTGAATTTTTCAGTGCAACTGCTCTCAAGATGGTGAAGTTTGTCCTCGTATTTTGTGACGAAAAGATTATTGACACAAGTGATGCAAAAAGAGAGCTGAGATGTATTCTATTCAGAGGAACTTATTGATTAGAAAGAAAGAAAAAATTAGATTCGTGTTACAATTAGAAGCCATCTGGAAGACCTCCTTTTCTGTAATCCGACTCAGCATATAGTCCAGTTCTGTGAATAACTCCTTTCTTGCAGAAATGCTTCCAGGTTTCGACTGGAATTTTCCCCTTCTTCTGACAAATCTTCTGCCATCCTCCGTTAATTCTGGCGATTGCTTGCACGACTGCATGACTGTCATCGCTAGTATTTACCTAGAAAAAAGAATGAAATGCAGCAAATAATGGATTTTGCGTTCAGTATATCTGTGTATTTTGAAGGAATTATTGTTGAATGTTGTCTGTTGATAGGCGTTATTTGGATGGCCTATCTTCTTTTCGTGTTTTTTTATTTTATTTTTATTATTTGTTGTTCAGTTTGAGTTTGTTCTCGGCCTTCTTCATATTGCGTGCTCTGATGAACCACTGCTACGCAATGTAGCGTGGAAATGCTCCACATGCCTTGTGAAGCTGATTAAAATGAGATCTTGGTGGGAAAGTGCTGATTTCAGCTATTTGAAGACACCGACACATAAATTTGAAATTTTGCTGATCGGTCAAGCTGCCATGGCTACAAACACGAGAAATACGTGCATACTAGACATTATTTTCCATGCGCTAGACGATTGGCACCTTGAATTTACAACGGACTTGAGTTGTACTTTGGCCTGAGATTTTAGCAGTGAAATGTGACAAAGGTTAAAGGTATTTTTATATACCAGAATATATCATGTCCTTCTTTGAGTGATAAATAGAAAAATCGTGATAACCGCTTCTTTTTTGTTTTGATGATCGTAAATTGGTATTCACACTTCGAATTTCGAATAGATTTAAACATCTATGGTTCTCAAAGATCATATACTGCGAAATTGAAATAGAATGTGTAACTATCAAAAGACACTAGACGCAGCATTCTTCAAAACAATTTTACACTTAAAAATGCTGACTTTGATGGAACATTACTGCTATGGCTAATGCTGGTGTTGTTAGAAATGTAAACAGGTAATGTTTCGGCAAGTCATAGTTCTATTGTGTCGTTTTAGGAAGCAAAGGGGACCAGGTTCCTTAGAACCAAAAATGCCGCAGTAGTTAAATGAAGTGTACTTTACCTTGTGATGTCTAAATTTGAGTTTCGTGACGATATCTGGTGGCATTCTGGTTTCTGCAAACACAATATCTGGTATTAGTTGTGCATGCACTCGAGGTTGCTGAATAGCATCTTTCAAATCCATCCCGTACCAGAAATGATTCATTATCACCTAAAAATAAAAGAGCTTGAAAATTTGCGAGAAGGTCTGTTGCTTCCACATTTCAATACAAAGGAAAGATCATTCATGAAATTGCCTAGGTTTCTTGGACTTTTGAAACTGTTTTATAGTTTATGATATTGCTACTAGCAATTTTGTGCGTCACGTGGAAAAATTTATTTTCAGGTTTGCGTGTAAATTTGTAATCCTTATGTGAAAGATCACAATAGTATTTTTATATTTTTGTTACTGCATAATGCCTAGTCGTTCGGTTAATTATAATATTATAAATTTGGACTACTTAACTTTTTACTTCGTTAAGTCTGTTTGTCGACTGCCAATGCTTTAGTAAAAGGAGAGATAGAAATGTATTTATCGCTGTATAAACAGCGCAGCTTCCTTTTGCATAGGAAGTATTGTTTGGCAAGGTTTAGAAATTCAGCGCATATTAGCCTTCCGCTGTTGAAACAAATTGTTTCTTTTACACCGCACTCCGTTAGCTGCGTTCGAAGCTCCGCACAACTTGTAGTATTTGCACAATGCTGTAGACTCTGTTCGAGAAAAAAAGAATTTACTGACCTGCGCTGTTGCAGTCGTAATGATAGAACCTCCAGAGCCACCGGCGACAAACCGCACATTTTTGTCTTTATCGAGTATTATGACAGGCACTGAACTAGACTGGGGCCTCTTTCCAGGCTTGATAAAGTTTACTTCAGATGGAGGGAGTCCAAACTCATTGTTCATATCAGGTGCGCTGAAATCATCCATTTCATTGTTATAGATGAAGCCCATCTCGCATGATCGGAATTTCGCTCCTAGACTAAAATCAAACGCACAGAATCAGTTCTGCAATGTGTACGAGTCTGGGAAAAATAATTCTGGTCAGTGGCAACGGATTTTTTCTGACTTGAATATACAGCATGATGCGATGTACACCTCGACTTAGCAAATTTTTTTTAACGGTTAACATAACATGCCTTTTTGACTACTCCGACATAACAAGGGGGGGTTACCCCTCGGAAAACCAACTTCCACTATAGCTATGGCCTTGAAATTTAGACCACATATTCTTGCCCATACATGAGGGAGAAGTTCCAAATTTTGGGCCGACAGGTGGTCTGGTCGGCAAATTACACGCATTTGAAATTTACAGACCGGCAATACGGTTTTCCATAGGAACCAATACAAAAAAATTTAATTTGGCGGAAAACGCTTGGCAGTGGGAATTTCTGAAAGAAAGTGATGTATTGAGACTGGAAACGTTGGATTTTAGTGGCAGCGCAAGTAAGAAAACATTATATCTTCCGAAATTTGGACTTTTGTCAGTCCCAAAATCTGGGAAAAATTTGGACTTTACCCCCGTTTTTTGAAACCCCTGCTGCATGAACTTTTTCAAATTAGACGTTTTCTGGAAGAGCTCATTGAAAGCTATCATTCAAGTGCAAAATCGTTGAAAGCGGATGAACAGACATGAAATTAGAGTCAAAAAACCGAAAATTGGACCAAAAATGACATTACCCGCTGTCAGAAAGTGGCCAGGTGTTTTTCCCCCTGTTATAGGTATGACGACGAAATTCGCACCAAAAGACGCGTAACTAAATTCTGTTCAGACTTGCAAAAAATTGCGGCAACAGCTTTAGCCGTTTTTTCGCAGTAAAAAATCTTAGACTAGGGGAGGGTGGAAGCAGTCGATAGGCTGCTAAGACAGCTTTTTCGGCGATTTTTCCTCAGTTTTTAGCGCTGCGTGCAGCGCACGTGGTTAGATCTGCTCAATTGGCCGGGAACATGCTCAAATTTGTATATAAAGACGAGACCCTAAAAATGACGTCAAAACTGAGTTTTCTCGTATCTGGGCTTCAACGTTTTAACCAAATTTCGAAACGCAGTATTTTGGGTGCATGCACCACTGTATAAGGCTCTAGACCTCAAAATAGGCGTGCCCTAATTTTTTTTTTTTTTTTTTGCAGGTGGATCAATTAAAAAAGACGTTATGGTTCTTCCATAGCCGAGAACAGGAAAGTGTCAGCATCGCCTCGTTAAACGGATACCTACTTCGTACCATAAATGGCTTCAGCGGTTTTGAGTAGGGTTTAATTCTGCTAGCAAAAAATGAAAATTTTCCATTTTGAGTTTTGGTAAAAACAAAATAGCCTTTGTCCAAGATTGTACATACCCCCACCCCGAAGAAAACGTTTTCCGAACGCTGTGTATAGCCTGACATATGAACCAAGTTTGGTTAGTCACATTTTGGCCCAGTTTCGTGTACAAAAAGCTTGTGCGGTTGATAGATCAGTGAGTGTTTTCCATATGAGATAGGCAAAAATCCTGAGTTTTCTTACAGTAAGTTGCTATGGGAAAAATCAATTGTTCAGAAATGACTCTCCTTGCAGAAACCTCGGACTGTGAAGATACCAGTTAATTTTTAGCACAACATACGGGAAGAGCTTTCTAGTTACTGATCGGTCATGTGATGTAGATAGATATGCCGTTCTGCATTTACGTCCAACAGAAACAAGGCCAACTTGTGATCCGTTTTGACTGATTTTGCGGAAAATTTATTGAGGTAAAAGCAGTAAGTGGGCTGATATTGGAATATTATAAAGTTATACGAATGCGTTTTGAAAACTAGCTCCTGCTAGCAAAACTTGCACTCAAAATTAGGCTTATGCTGATTGCAGTTTGGGTTTTAGGATGGAGGTAACGTGCATAAAAAGCCCATACACTGTTTACTTACTATCCATTGACGGTACTAGTAACTGACACTGCGTCACCGTTTTCACCGACAACTACAAGATGAGTCGTCCCTGTCGTCACCGGCATATTATACTTGCCACCATAGTACGTTAGGTTAAATGTCATCTGGTCATCAATTCTCTTGCGAATGGCATCAGCGTGCTTCGTATTCATAAGTTCTTTTACAACTGCGTCAACTGATGGTTCATAAGCTGGATCAGCAAGCTCCATACGCCTTGCATAAGCGAATTGAAATGCTTCAATGATGCGATGAAGGACCAAATCAGGGTTCTTTCGGTAGTCGCTCTCACGATGTTTGTACCCTGGAAGCAAGAAAATGCAGTGACTTGGAAGCAGTTGCGTATTTACAAGTTAGGTACATAAATTGCAAAGAATTGATGTGCCAGGTGAATTTGCTACTTGGAGTTATGGCTGATATAAAACAAGTCGTCCTCTATCAAGAGCTTCAAATTTATTTGAACTTATTTTCTCACGTTGATTGTTGAAGATAATATTGCTTGAAAAATCGACCAGACCACTCGTTTGTATAGTTTATCGTACGCTCTTACCCTCATGTATAAGAACATTTTGAAATGTGGACCACGTGGGCACATCAACGTTGAAACAACGTTGAAATAACGTTATAGGATAACTTTATACAACGTTGAAATAAGGTCGGTTTGGTAACACTTTAGACGGTCGAAATGCAACGTTGTTTCAACGGTCACTCTTC
>JAOBRC010250020.1:0-14234 GCA_027575255.1 Scolionema suvaense | reverse complement strand
TCGCTTTATATTTGCCTCCTCCCTGGCCTAAATAGGGGGTGCCAAGAGCCCGGTCTAAACAGTGTTAACAAGGTAAAATGTGATATCATTATTTCTCACATGACCACCTGTTGTATTTTCTACAGCATAGACTTTTGAAACAAAACACAATAAATTTTATAAATTATCAGATACCCTGAGGGTCAGTTAAAATATTTTACTGAGTTTAACTACCTTAACAGAAAATTTAATTGAATCTCATTGACCATGAAAGCTTATGAAGTTTTTGATATAATCCTGTCCTGAAGTCCTAAATTCCAGCAGCTAGCATCTTGGTTTTTAATGATGTCATATGGGTATATTGCTAAGCATTGCCATTTCCTTAGTTACTCTATGACTAAGCTTATATTTTCAAATAGACCAATTACATATCATCAGGCTTTGTCAAAAATAGAGGAGTGATTCCTTCACCAAAACTTAATATTGAGTATTTCGGCAATGAAGTTTGGATAATTTGAGTATTACCCACATGACATCTTGCATAATTAGTGGCAAGATGGTAGCTCCTAAACATTAGATCTCAATATCTCCAGAACTGCAGCAGCTTCTGCCATGAAATAAAAACTGCATGTCATATTTATATGAGCTCTAATTTCCACTAAAGTTCCCCTTTAAAATCAAACTGGACTATGAATAGGAAGGTAGTAAACACAAGTTGTGAAGAGAGCAAGTTGCAGAGATCCGCAAAACATTTTTATCATATCTGGCAACAGTAGGTTTCATTGTGGAAAAACAAATTGTCACAATAGCCTGGTGTCTGTCTAAAGTACACAAAAAATGCAGCAGTGGAGAGCTGTATTTAGAAAAGATACATCGAGGCTATACGCAGGAACCGTGCTGTCCAGTACGAGTTGTCTCTCGAAAATATCCAAGTTGATGCCATTGGCTGAACTCTGCAAGAAAGGCATTATGGGTTAGATAGAAAACACTGCTGTCTAATAACGCTTACCTCTGCGAAGGTCGTTTTGGAGGTCGCAGGCCTGTAAATAGTGCCGGACATAGGACATTTGTCCGACATGACCTTGAAAAATTGCCCAAATGTCTGGTATAATGCCCTTCCTGCCTGACAAAATTGTCTGGCATGCTAACTTCTCACTCCCTTCTGATTTCTGGAATACATTTAGAATTTCTGATGTAATACAGTAGGTTTTGCACAGAATGGAAAGAGACTGATGGCAATAAAACCTAAGCAGAACAAGTTTAAAAACATTCCCTTAAGGTTCTGATAAGTATTTTTTGTTCATATTCATCTAGGAGCCCTTAGACATCAAAACCGTGTCTTATCAATGCCTGACAAATGTCCGGCATGATCCATCCTGTGCCTGACATTTCCGTCTGGCACCTAGAGAGCATTATTTACAGGCATGGGTAGTTACGATAATAAAAATTCCATAATACTTTATACCCTATTACCCCATTTTTAAGCCTCCTCATATTTACACCAACGGACGAATTAAGGCCCATGAGCGCAAATGTGGACCCATTTTCAGCATTAGAGAAAACATTGAATTATTTAGGAGGGTTACATTTTCTACAGATATTCGTCATATTTACACGGCTTTCTTCGCAGCCATTTTACTACTTATTTTCTTTAGCTTCTGGGCCTACACTGTGGTAATTCAGCACATTACGCTTATATGACCTACATATCACAGTTACCTACCAGTTTCCGCTCATGCCAGTCCACAGAAATTAATTCCTTAGGAGATATTTCAACCTGCAAAGCGTCTATTTTGACGTCTGGCACTTCACGATGGTCACCATGTTCCTTTCCTCTGCAGCAAGGAGCAAAAAAACAACAACAACCCCCCCCCAAAAAAAAAACAAAAAACAAAAAAAAACAGAAAGAAAGCTTTGCTCCATACATGGGTATGCATTGTGTTGAAAGAAAAGGAAGAGAGTAATCAGGGAGCAACGAAAAATTCCTATTTAATTTTTTTTATGCTCCTGCTGCTACATCAAGATGTTACATTGACAAGTGACTAAATTTACTACACCACCTTTTCTCCCAAGAAACAAAATTTTAATGATACTTCTTCCATTATAGTTCTTTGCATTTCCCGTTGATTATCCCTGTCTTTCTTCAACAGGAAGTCATGCTGAAGCATCCTGCTGCTCTTCTTGGAAAAGCTTGTCCAGACCAGCCGGAGAAAACTTTGATGCACTTATGCAGCAGAAATGTTTTTGTTAGTGTTCGACAGTGTTTTGCTTAGAACTGGGCTGCATGATGGAACAAGATCTATTTAATTCTGGGAGCCATGATAGTGTGACCATGTACTTCCCTTGATGACCCTCGCAGTGCAACCAACTGAGTTTGGCCTGAGGCTAGTCAACTTGCAGTGAACTTACTGAGGGAGGGCAATCTGGTCTGCTGTAGCTATGACGAGTGTCACTTGCACTCAAGCTAGCTGTGTGGACAATGAATTTCTTATGGAATGTCTTACAGGAATGTCAGTTTATGCTACACCCTGCACCTCCTGTTTTCATCTTTTATTGGTATTAGGTCGAATGTATGAAAGATTATAGCCTTAATAGTTTTGCTTGTGTCAGCCTCAAGACAAACAATGTGGATGTAACAAGGTGCAAAATTGCACTGTGAAATAGGAATCGAGATCTTCTAGTTTCGATTTTAATTTAAAAAACCTCTGGTTGAAACTATCCACAAAGTAACTCGCATTAGTTGCGTTCTTCAGATACTCACATATACATGGCATCCAACGATCGTTGGCACTTATGGTTATGTAAGTTACGATAACAACAAGTTTGTACAGCTATGTACCATGCCAGCATCTGTTAATGTAGTCTCTTCGGGAATTGAATTATCTTTCTAAGCAGGTCAAGCAGGTAGGCCTATAAACTATAGTCATTCTTCCGATTAATATGCCATAATGTTGTCGCTTAACTAACTAGTTTACATCAATCTGTACTGTGCATCTGGGAAAGAAGCTGAACATCACTAATGTCCCACAAAATGTCAATGTAGACGTGGATGCATTTATTTTGTTTACCTTTCTATCTTTTCTTCACTCAAACTTCAAATTCCTGTCGTGATGGCTATGCTACTGGAACTGAAGATGACTACTACGAAATCATGGTAAGTTGGGAACGAAATTGCTTACACTCTAAAAGACAGTGCTACTGATGACTACTACGAAATCATGGTAAGTTGGGAACGAAATTGCTTACACTCTAAAATACAGCCCGGCTCACATGGACGACATTTCGGTCTTAAGCCCTTTCGACATCGACTAATTTGTTGGCGTAGTGATTCCATACGCTTATGTTCACATGAAGGACAATATTGTTGGTATGATAACCGTAATCGACTAAGACATAGCCTTACGACAGCGAAAATAACGTTCACATGGCCGACACAGTCCTATCTACATGTCGCTAGCCATGCCCAGACGTTTCAACAATAGTGGTTGATCTTATCATTCCTTAAGACAAGAGACAAAGAACGGAAAATTTTGTTCCTTTACGACATGTCGTAAGCAAGAGACGACAGCAGGTGTTTTAGGCCTTAAGACAACGACAATACACGTTCACATGGGTTGTCTTTGTCGTAAGGTGTCGTAGACAGTTTTAGTCGGTAGCTCTTACGACAAGTATGTCGTCCATGTGAACCGGGCTTCAAAGAACGAAATGGACGAAACATGGCTGGGTGGGTTACAGTGTGTGACTTACGCATAGAAAATGGCGATGACCGTCGGGTCAATAAAAATCGAAATTTTCGCAATAAAAACGGCAAAATATCTTTCTGAGTTAGCTTTTCTCCAACTACAAAAGCCTTAGTTCTAAATTACCTCAGCAGGCAAAAAGGGTGCAGTGTCCCTTTAAATCTGGACCACTTTTGAAAGATGAAAAATGGCTCAATCATAAAAACAAAGTCCATGCACTCAAAATAGGGGCAATGGGAAATGTCAATTCATGAAATAGTTGAAGCACGACCATCACTTTGAAGGCGAAAGTTATGCCACCTGACCTCAAGAAAACAATGAGCGTGCTCCCATACGGTTCATAATACGGTTAGCAGGGTTCTGCCCACGGTGGGCGGCGCTGGGCGGTACCGCCCAGCACTCATCATCAACCACCCAGCACTCCATGAACCTCTTTAGTGTTTTTAATCATTCCAACATATAGACAGAGATCTCAAGCTCTTCCCAAAGTGAACATAATCTGCACTCAATTTCCATGACTTTTTCCAGTGACTTTGTTTGAGATGTTGCCAGGCATATTAGATCAAGATTTTACGTTATTTTCAGCCTGAAATGAAGTCGAAGTTTTAAAACTTTTAGGGCTTTAGCCGAAACTCAATGCCTATCAAGCTTAATAAAGGAGTGTAGTTGTACCGCATACTATAATTCGCCCGGCACTTACAAAATCCTGGGCAGAACCCTGGGTTAGCATGCCCATAAAGCCTAAATCATCATCGCAAAGAAGAACATCAAACACAAATAGTTATACTTACTGCTAGTGGCAAGTCAATCTCCACAACGAGTTCCTTGGGACGACTTCGTGGTGTTGTATCTCTACAAATGAATTGCCATAGCAATACAGCACCTACAAACACAGGCTATGGAGAAAAGCATATAGAGGCATCCAGGGCTTTCTCTAACCACTTTCTCAAGATGCTTGTTCACACAGCGGAGTTTTTAGTCCACACATTAAATTCCGCTTGATCCAAACTTCATTCAAACTCGGATTCCGCCACCAGACTTCAACTTTCTAGCAAAAGAGGAATTGTGATGTGTGGAAGCTCGGTTTGTGTACGACCACAGACTAATGAGCTTGCTGTTTAAAACACAGCAACCTACTAAACTTCACTGTGGCTATGGTCACACAACATTGACCCTGGTCCACGTGGCTGAGCACTGGTTGGGGGCATTTATATACTGATTGTCACATCTTACCTTTCTTAGAATTCCCATCATGCCATCTACAGAGTGGGCTGAGGAAATTGCTGCTTGACTAAAAAATCGGCTCGAAATTGATCACTTGCTTGTAATGCGCATGCTCAGTCATATTTCAGCGCGGAAAAATATCCCTGTGGAAGCTCACCTTTAGGTCCGGTAATAGGACGTGAGAAACTCAATTTTCTAAAAACTCAATTTTAGAACAGGAATTTTCAGTCCACGCACACCAGTTTGAACACTTCAACATGAAATTACTAAATGGCAACACAGAGGCACTGCCAAGCGAAGTGTGAACATGCTTGAAAGAAAAAACTTCTCGCGGACTAACAGCCTTATCTATCGCATAAATATACAGTATTCTTTACAACGCGCTTTATATAAGTGCTATGATAGTCACGACAACTTTGTAAAATTCTTTAAATTTATTTTCTGAAACTAAATTTGTCATGGACAACAGCCGTAAGCAACAGCTGACCCTCTGACAAGCAGGATAAACAAGCCCTGCCTGCTTACATGCAACAAAAACGTTGTGGGAAGGCCTCAAAATTCATTAGCAACTATTGTAGATCTACATCAATGCTATCACAATTTGTTAATTGCTTTTTAAAAAAATCATAGACCCACAAAGCATATAATAATAGCCTTGCAATCGAATAATGCTCGGATTGGAAACAAAGTATTCAGTAACCGGCACATTGTATTGAATGATACGTACCTAGAATTAGTGAAATCTTGCATATCAAACTGGCCACGATAGACAATCTTATACGTTGGTATAGTTTTCCCATCTTCAGTCTTCGATACAAGTTCAGTCTTCGTTCCATCCGGCCGGGAGTTTGTTACGGAGGTTGTTGCAACGGACGCAGCTGGCCTCTTCTCTGATGCATCGCCAGGGTATGGAAATGACAAACTATCGACGGGCGCACTTGAACAATCCCCCTAAAAGAAGCAAAATGAGAAATTATTATAAAAATACTTACCGTAACAAGTGTTCATGCAAGCGCTGATATGGTAGCAGGCGTTTATCCCAGCACTTTTCTGCAATCGGGAAGTGGTGGTAGAAACTCAATCTGACTTTTATAGAATGATACAAGAAAAAAAAATTATACTGGACAACCCAATTTCCACAAATTTTCTTCGTGTTGGCGCTCTTCACATTTCCAGTTTTACCTAAGTATGCAATCGAAAATGAAATTTCTTCAGTTGAAAGTTTAAACGCTACGAAAAGGTAAAATAAGCTTCACCTTCCAGGGATTTTACTTATGACCCACCCGACGTGACGAAATTTGTCTCAAAATATGATAAAAACTCAATATTCGCATGAAAAATGGAGGTAGTCCAAAGTGTTTGAATAAGTGCCCGGGGACCAGATACTGTTTCTTAGCATAGAGGACAGTTAACCTTTTCATGAGCAAGAAATTAGTATGCACTAGCCAAGTTCGCTGATTTCTTTAAAGACGGCTGGACTTGATCGCATCCGCTGACCAAAATGGGCAGAGCCAAAACATGGCCGTTGATAACAAAAACAAGTTAAAGAATGTTTGACTAAATTATCAACACACAGACATTTCTTCACCAATCGCTAAATACCTCAAGGTTGCACACACGCATTCATAGAGTATTCTGCTGCCCCTGCTATCATTCCTGATTGCTACGAGCAAGCTTCAACCACAACATGTGGAAAAGTTATGAGCAGAGGGTGGTGGCACCTGTGTTTTGAATCTTGCGCGCGATATCAAAAAAAGTCTGTGATCAGCCAATCAGCTTGCCCCCTTCACAAAGGATTAATGAAGCTGTTTTGGTGTGCCAGTTATGCGCAAGTAGAGTCCGGTGATCAACCCCAGCAGTCTTTAAAGACCCGTTGTACTCGTCAGCTCTTTCGATTTGAAGACAGGTTTGGTAGACGTCTAGTCTTTTGTTATCACATGCTGCATGCTCACATTTTTCTATAGAACTGTCAGTCATAAACCAAAATAAACACTGGCTTTGCCTCGAATTCTGATTAATCACAGGTATCTGGCTGCCTCGCTGGCCAGGCGCAGAAACAGGTTACTATCTCATAAAGAAGGTGCGCATGCCCACAGTGTGGGTTTCTTTTGGTTTGACGAATACAATCCGTCTTTAATATGCTTCTTGCGGAGACTACAGAGTTTCTCTAGACTGGATTCTGAATAACTGATCGTTCATGCGCATATTTGAAAGACCAGTGGATTATCCTGTACAGGGGTTGGGGCATGCTTAATGTGAGCTTGCTATTCGTACATGGTGGTACAACAATCTGATGCTATTGATCATGAGGTTTCGATGCAGAAATCACGTCCTGGCCTAATCCTTCCAGGGCCGTATCCAGGTTTTATTTGGTGAGACCTCACGACGTACTGCACATAGATTAAATTCGAACAAATGTCAAAAAATCTCAAACAAAGTATAGTACATTAAAGGTTTTAATTTCCAAAACCATGTATTTAAAACGCTCAGGGAGTAATGCCAGCACTTTTATGCGGGAAAAAGTTACTGCAATGCACAATCCTCCTTCACTGTGAGTTCGGACTTCAGAGTTTGTGAGCACAGACCAGCCTATAAACCTTCCTGAGTATGGCCCTCCTTCACAGATTTTTCCGGTCAAATAACATTATCTTGCATGAATCTAGTAGCGGAAAATGCTTCTGAACTATTCGGGCTTCAGTGACGCTTCAGGGAAGCACTTTCGCACATCTGAAGTTAGTCAGAATTTCTTATCAATACCCATTCACTAGACCGTCATACTGGAATGTCACAGGATAAATTTTGCAAAGATATATTTTGATTAAACTGTTTGTATAGATACTGCAACATTGGAAACTGCAGCAAATAGTTATTATTATCACTTTTCGACCAAAGAGAAGACCCTGGAAGTGAGAAGATCAAGGACGAGAAGAAGGCCGACAGTGTAGAAGGTAGAAAGTAAGCATATGAGTCTTCCAGGGTTAAACATAGGACCAGTTGTCTGAAAACTCCAAAATTATAACATTATTAAATTATTTTGATCACGCTTGCTACTGCAGTGGCCAGAACTGAATGTGGTCACGATCAAATGAGCATAGTCCCAAATAAAACGAAAACTAGACACATTGAGGCCCTGTTCACCCCTCTATATAACCTAAGTACATACCGTAATAGTAGAGGACGTCAGACGAATGACAGAAGCTTGTACAATGCCTTTGAATTTCATCTTTGGGAATTTCAAATCTAAAGATTGAGGCGGAAAAATCTATCAACAGAAAGCAGAATAACAAGCATGTCATATTGAAACCAAAGAAAGCGAATACTTAAACTTGAGAGCGTAAGGGGTGGGGCAGGGGGGGGGGTAATTACAAAACATGAGTGAGTTGAAAACATTACTGAAGGTGAGGAAATAACCTACAATCCCTTGTTATTAAGAGGGTGACAGCTTTGTCAACGCGTTGACAGAAGACATGCCAAAGGATAAGAGAAATCACTTTGACTGAGCTAGCTTTGTAACAGGAGAAAGCAAACAAAACACTAATGAAACACATAGATGACATAGCCCAAATGAACCACCATAATAGGCCTCGACATTAAAGAAAGTCACAAGTTCAACGTCCACACACCCCGCTTCTTCCACCCATTCCTATTATTTTTCATTCGATAGTTTTCCAGGCACAACCTTTATTCCAGGCACCCGTCTATTCGGAACTCGAGAGTGAATGAGTAGTCCGGGATTTTATCATAGCCTCGTGTAGCTATGGACTATCAAATGCAAGGTTCAAAACAATGCCCCACCCTTCTAGAATATGCTCAGTTAGTAACAATACCAAATGAATAACAATAGCACATTTTGCTTCCCACTAACACAGGAACTAAGTACGCAAGTGAATTATGAAACAGAGTGTAAAAAATTACAAAACTTGGACTTGTTCTAAAACCTGGAACAAACAAATGTAGGGCAACATGGAAAATTTTACATAAAATAATCCAAATGTTTGGTCCGGACATAAAATTGAAAATTCAGAGAAACAGAGCGAAGTAAAATACTTACTGCTACGCACAAATTTTACATTGTCTTTGCGTTCAATAGTGTCCATTGCAGTATCAAGAAGAACGCCACGAAATCGAACATCCTGAAAAAAGACCAATTAATTCAAAACATAAAAATGCTGTCTCCTGTCCGGAAATCACATGCATGCCCTGCTTTTGTACAATATGTTTTGTGATACCATAAAAAAAATCAAAAAAAAATCAGTCAAACAAAGTCTCCATGACTTCTTCCAGGAAACCTCATTTTTGACTACAAAGTATAATTACAGTAAAAAGTGTGAAATATCAGCAAAGTTTGAAGCAAATGCTACGATAGACCTGCGAATAACAAAAATTTTCTTTAAATACTAAATACGTTGAAATCAAAACCAAAAGGTTTTAACTGTGTCTTCGGGGCATCACTGTACCGTGATCCAAATTAAAAATCAACGCAGAAATCTGAAAAATGTAAAATTTTCCTCCTTGTTCTGTTGGTGATACAGAAAGCCCTAGGAATTTAGGATGGCATTCAGCTCTGCCGTTGTAAATGCCGTAGAGAAAATGATGAGTATGCCTGGTACTGTAATTTAGTAAGCATTTCTTAATTACGGTTAGCACGACTAGACGCACAAAGAAGATAATATAAAAGTTACATCAGTTAAAAGATATTTATCAAACCAAAATTTGCAGCTCGCTATGTTTCGAGAAATGGGTGTAGCTAACGATATAACAATCAGTCAGTCAGAAATGGCTCTGCTTTCATGTTGAGGTTTTCATTTTCGCTAGCTACGAATTGATAAATACAATGTCAGTTTGTAAGTTGTCGAAAACACGTCGTTGGTTTCCAAACCAGCTTTGGTTTTTGCCGTCACAACAAAAAAAATGCCATACCATTTCGTTTTCATGGCAGCAAAAAAAGGCCGCTGGGTAGAAAATCCTAATTCCAAGGGCTGTACAGAAAAGTTCTTGGTTAGGTGAACATGCTTCAATAGATGGTAGACAAAGTCAAATAGACGCAACATTGATTGCTGCTTCTAATTCAGATCTAGGAAGTAACACACTAAAGACCAAGAACTTATCCCTTCACCGAGCCATTAGTTTTACACTCGACTTTGGAATCTATTAAAAATAATTCTACAGAGTCTATTGATCGCCATCTGATTTATGTCAAGCCGAGTGCACTTTTTGTACGCAACAAACAAAACTTTTGAGTCCCAAAAGTCTAAGACATTAAATACTGGTACTTTTCAAGTGTCATAACTTGGTTTGGTAGGCATTTGGCTTTCCAAAATAATTATAAAAAATTTTTGAGGAGAAGTTCCTTCAATCAAAAATAGAAAATTTCAATCAGAAGATCTGTGCACTGAAAAACAAAAATACGAGAATTGCACATCGTTTAAGAAACTTCAAAATACAGCACTTACATAACCATACAGGCATGTTATCTACCCTTGGCGTCTATAATATAACTTAAGCATAAATGTTTATAAGCATATTTTTACAGCAAAAAAAGGGAAAACAAATAAGCATATCTACCATCAGGTCTTTTCAGAGGTATGTTTATAAAAGTGCATCAAATGGATTGCGGATTGCACTGGACAATAGACACTCCTCCAGTATGAGTTTCAACTTGTTGCGCTGTCTGGCTGGGAAGTGATGATCGCAAAGCTAGTTATAAATAACACGAGTTTCGAGTTCATTAAAAATTTGAAAGTTGTCAACTAGACGCTCAAAACACTTTCCGCAAAAAAAATTTTGACATTTATTGCAAGTTTTGACATCGTAGCCTGCTTGCCGCTTCTGCATGAGTCTGACTGAGTCACCACCGATTTTAAAATTAACAAACTTGGTTTTAGTTATTTCTGCATTTTGCTTCAGGCGTTCTTACAGCTACCTCATGACTAGCATCACTCTGCATTGGTTCAACACCAAAAACTATCCATCATAGACAATTTTGGGGTGAATGATGCGTATAAAACATACTTATTAAGATATAATTATCAAACACAGAAAAATAACGGTCCCATACAGAATGCTGTAAAGACCCAACTGATTTGCAGTAACATTTTCTTTCGCTAATGAGGTACAACAAAGCCTTCGTAAGTTCCTCGAAAATCTGTTAAAAAAGCAGCTTTTAATGTAAGGCCAATTTTATACACATGAACAGGCCAAAAAATTAGCAGTTTTTACTTCGTTCACACATAGAATTTTTTTCTACTTGAAATTGAAAGTAAATGCTAGCAGACTGCAATAGCACAGCTTCCAAAGGAACAGATTGAGAGTGAAAGCCAGGCAGTCTGCCTCTTGACAATCTGAATATGAAATACTTCGAATGCAACTGCTACTCTGAACACTTGGTTCAAAACCCGTCAAACTCCATGAATCACTTATTGACAATACTTGCGTGCAATTTGGACCGTCAAAACTTGCAAATTTGGTAGAATTTTGGCTCTACAGGGCTCGAAAGTAGCGTATTTGACGAAACGTGACCGCTCTTTGATGACATCACACGTCACAACCAATGATATCATTGGATCCAAAATACTGTTTCAGATTGAGCAAAGGATGCTCTAATTTTAATACAAAGTTGCAGTTTCCTCAGAGTTGATTCTAGCAGAAAATGTTGTTTTTGAACTTAGTGGTGCAAAAGTGGATTACAAACGACTATTTTTGTCATGTTCCAACCTTGAGGTCACTTTTCTCGAAAATTAACAGAGAAGCATTTGCGTCAAATGAAGAAGGCACAAAACACTAAGTGCAATGAAGAGCGTAACATCGGGTGATAGCAATACATAAAAAATACATAGCGGCATGCATTACCCAAGAGATTGATAGATAAGCTTGCAACTCTCCCCTTACTGCCAGGCAAAGCTTGCAACTTTCCCCTTGTTAGCAGATAAAGCTTGCAACTCTACCCTTATTAACAGGCGAAGAAGTGCAAAAAAGTCGACGAAACTGATAACAAAACCTATCTAAATCAGTAAAAATTTGATATCACGAGTACATTTGAAAAATTCCATAGGAGGGGTGTCTGTTATCCTTGCACCAGAACATCAGTATGATGAGGAAACACCTGCGTGTAAAGAGTGGAAGAGGCCTAGTGCTGCACTAACCTCTTTCCTTTAACAGGAATAGCTCGGCCGATAGAAAGGTCACACAGAGAACCCACTAGCTCACTTGCACTTGCAACGCACAAAGATTTTACAATGTGCAGAAATAACCAAGATTCTAAAACGGATGAGAAAGGCTGCCAGCAGCAAACAACCAACGAACCATGTAAAGATTATGAATAATTTTCTTATTGGCTGGTAATAACATCTGCACACCAGGACTTGTGACCTGGACGTAGCCTTCAAAAATGTTTAGTTGAATCCAGAAAACATTGAAAGCCATATTGAATGACATGGTCCTATGAGAGATGCTCCTCATTCTCTAGGAGTGACAGCCACGCCAAAACAAAGTGTTACACTCCTAAACAGAGTAGTTATGCAAGGACAGAAAAGGAGTCAACAAATACCTTTTCTGCTCTTGCTAAAGTCGTCGGATGGAAGCAGGCATCATAAACTGTGCATTTCTTGCCAGCTAAAATAATGAAAAATATTATATTTTTTATGTCTGTCACGTGTTCACTGACAAATGGGTTCATATCAGAGCTGTCTTGAGTTAGAGATACATGGTCCTCGTGCTCTTATAGGGGCAGCATCCGACAGGCGTCTGGAAATAAATGTCAATGTTTTGAGCAAAATTAGTTCTATCCATCGTAAAAACAACCACAATATGGTTAGCATAGTTTTGCAACTAAATCTACATATAATATTTATGATCTTTGGCAAATCGAAATTATAAGGGTTTGACCAGGATCTCAATTTTTAGGGGTGGATAACAAAATTCAAGAACACTTTGGCTTGCTATCATGAAGTACTAGTCCCATTCTCAGCTTGTCAGTCTGTTTAACTGACCCGTGCATTGGGGCTCTTGAAGAACGTAGACTAGAATAGTCTCTCTTAATTATCGCTCTTCTCAATTACAGATTAGTCACAGTGGATGTCACTCGCCGCGAGCATATACATGCCAACCAATGGAGAAACAGAGAGAGAGACTAGTGTACTTCGGCCACACAGTAGCAGCGAGGATCACAATAGCCAATTCATCACGTGCTAGGGGGCTGAGAAATGTAACAGACATCGCCTTATTTGCTGTATTTTCTGGTTGGCTTAGTTGGTGAAGTCCTGAGTTACTAATTAAGCGAGCCACCTTCCACCCTCTTACAATGATGACGTTATTGGCTACAATTGAATGGCGTTACACAGAACAAAGCTAGCTGAGCTATATTTAGTAACCCAGAAATCTGGCTCAATGATGGGAGAAACGTTAGGCGGAAAATGTGCTGTGTGCCGAAGTATTCAAGTCTCCCTCTCAGTTGTCAGTCTGCGGGCTATTCTAACCAGGGTAGCGCTGGGTAGCGGTATGGGGCAGGATATCGATCGGGAGTCGAGGAAAGGGAGGCTGTCAAGTCTATGAAGAACGGGACTACACTAGTCTAATTGAAGCCCAATCCCAGGCACAAAATTAACAGATAAAAGAACAGAATGGTATAGCAAATATAAAAGCACACCTTTATCCAAATCTTCTCTGGGGCCAGCAACAGCATGAGGAATAGATAGTTGCTCTCCAGCTTTGCTATACAAGGGTAAAAAGAAACTCTATGTAGAAAAAATAGATAGTTGCTCTGCAGCTTTGCTATACAAGGGTAAAGAGAAACTATATGTAGAAGAAAATACCAATCGTAAGTTTTCAAGACATTCAAACATTCGATCAACAATCCTTAGACCTTGAGTTCTCAGCTGTTGCATTCAGAAGTGAACTAATTTGCTGTTCAGATTTTGCCAGATGTTTAAATAGACAAACAGGCATGCAACCATCTGACAAAATCTGAACAACAAATTAATTCACTTCTGAATGTAACAGCTGAGAACTCAAGGTCTAACTCCCTACAGGCTTTTTGAAAAATTGATAATGTCATCATACATTAGGTAATTTCGTGGAAATTTTCATGCAAATTTAGTAATTTTTTTAATGAGTCCGATTTTGTTTAAAACAATATACCACTCTAAAACCACATGGTGATAGATCTTGCAAAAACATGAAAGCTGGTCTTTATTTGCACAAAAAAGATTCAGCAGTTTGTTGTATTTGTATGTAATGCTTGTGTGAGCTGCTCTTCCATCTTATATCTACTTTGCTTTTCTACAGTATGTCTAC
>JAOBRC010249909.1:0-14236 GCA_027575255.1 Scolionema suvaense | reverse complement strand
AGTGCTGTCGATTTCTTCTTCCTTGTTTTCCAATGTCCTTTCAGTGATGTGATGGACATTGCGTCCCGCCAAACACATGGATATGATTGAGAAAGAAGAGACTCCAAATGGGTACCAATTAAGCTCTGAATGAGATTATGACGGAAGTCGTAGAAGGGAATGCGTCTATAACCAGAAGTTTCTTTATTTCTGCGGGAGACCGGTAGGATGACCTCAAAAACCGGGACTCTTCCGGACAAATTGAGAGAGTTGGAATGTATGACGTGTGGTTGCTAGCTTTGCCAGAGTTTTTAAAACATTGCAAAGTTGTGTTTAGAATGCTCTAGAAAACTGTTGGTTTTTAGATTTTGCATTAAAAATTTAACTTATTGGTGTAGGTCTTTTGACAATAGCTTGAGTGAGAACTAACTATCTTACTTAGACACGTCTCTCTAATACTATAGTCAAACACACACTGAATACATCACCAAGCAACTCCACTATATACAGAAAAGGAATACAAACAATATAAAGTAGCTGAAATGATTTTGCATGGTCCTTTGGTGATATCTTCCATAGATACGTTTTGGTAGTTGGCATCAAATTTACCTGTTTTTCTAGAACTTGAGACTTCTTTCACTTAGAGTTCAAAATATATCTAAAAGATGATTACTAGCTTATTTAGAAAATGCGCAGAATACAGACAGGGGCAGGGGAGAAGTGTTGTCACTAATTATTTGGAAGTAAGATTCAAGGGGGGTCTACGTGAAGGACATTTTTGTTTTAAGGGGGGACTTTTTCATAAGGGGGGACAGTAATTTTCTAGATGATTTAAGGGGAGAGATAGCAGTTAGGGGGATTTTGCATTTTAAAGGGGGATTACAATACCTGGCAGAAACCATGTTCATGACATCACGGTAAGACAGTCAGCTCCTTGGTAAGATGATACGTATTACAGAAGGATAATGAAGAAACATGACTTTTATTATGAGCGGCACTACACAAGGCAAAGCGTAAAGGAATTCAGGAATACATCCTGTAGGATGTGATACACCCCCATGCAGGGTTTGTGAAAACTGTCGATGGATGTGATACATCCCCCATGCAGGGTTTGTGAAAACTGTTGATGGATGTGATACATCCTCCATGCAGGGTTTGTGAAAACTGTTGATGGCGACAGACAAAACCAACCAATAAAATAATAAATGAGAAATGAGATAGCCCTGAACTAGGAAGAGATTACGCAGGGTATCTAGCAAAATTTCACTTTGATTTTCAGGGTTTTCAGGGTCAATTTTGGTAATATCAACCTACTTTTTCAGGGTTTTTTCAGTGAAAATGGCGGTTTTTCAGTGAAAATGGCGGTTTTTCAGGGCCATCCGCTTCAGGTTTCATATCGAATTAAGAGAAATCGAGAATTTTATGATCATGATTTCAATGTAGCACCTTGCCAAATAATTAAAGATTAAGAATGGATGGCCAACTATACGACTTGCATTAATTTCTTAAGGTTTTTCTGTACGTTTTGGGAGCATGGATGAAAGGCACAAGTCCATCGAGGAACTAAACCCGAGGTTGTGATGAAGCTATGAGTAACAGTATTCCAGAGTGGGAAAAATTTATCGACAGGACACTGTCGATAACACAGACAGTAAGGACAAAATTTGGATACGCAACTCTAGAAACTGAACATGAGATGTGTGGCCCGTATGCATGTAAAAAATGCATGAGATCAATGCATTAAAGAGCAATTACTTCTTTATCTACAACTTTGTGTAACATGATACTAGACACACCAAACAGCAACAGATCCAATGCTAATCACAGGATGAAAGCAAAGCAGAAGCCTCTGCGGAACGAACAAAACTTGTGACTCACATTGTGGTTTCAACATGTTTTCATGGTACACTGACAGCTGACCAAGTAAAAGACAGCAACAAAAGTGTTCAAAAAATTAAAAAAAACTACTGAAAACCAGAGACAAAACTACCACAAACAAAAATCATAACAAAACTTAATAAAGCAAAAAACAAACAAAACAAACAGGTGGGGTGAGAGAATGCACAAGATCGCCACAGCCCGAAACAGTTAACATTCATACTAAGCAACTCTTTTCCAAAAGTTTTGATGTTCCAATCCATCTAATACCATACAAATAACACGAGAGCTGGTCGCATTTATGTAGATCATGAAAGTAGAGAGACAACCAGACTTCCTCAAGTATTTCTCCAACTACAGCAGTATATGGGCAGCATAAGCAATGTCAGTCGTGACCCCCCTCTCAAGAAAGTGACATTAAAAAACATCCCTATGTGGCCAGATATTTGAAAATACTAACTCTTATGAGCTAAAAATTTTCAGGAGAGTTTTGTACCAACTACACGAAATAGGAAATAGTCAATTTACCTAAGAATTTCAGAGGGTCAGAGGATGATTTTTCACGGCCGCTATGGTTGAACAGCATCAAGTCTGAAACATGCTACCACCTTACTTTCCCTCGACAACTTTTGAACCAGCATTCCAATACTGGAAATTACTTCACGATCACAAGGTACACATAATTAGAAACATTCGAAGATATAGAATAGCCTGTTTGGAAATTTTGTTCCTGAGAAATCAGGATTTGAGCTTTGCTGCTTTTGCAAGTGACCGCCTTAGGGCATGAAAACAGGCACGTGTCAAAATATCACAAAGTTGTTAATAACTTCTGAAATACCATACCAAATGAACGAAAACTTTCGGGACACATGGAGAGTAGTAAAACAAATAAATAAAAACAAGAATGGGCATATAAGAAAGCATAGATGAACCTCCAGGCTCAGATTTGTTTCTGGCTGATCGCCCTCCAACAGTGTATGTAAGACCACCAAAATCCAACACCTTGCCATGAAACAGCTTCCACTCCACTTCAGGTGCTCAAATTTGGCACAGAGGTATCTCCGGCTATGCCCTACGTTCGACAATAAACAGGCATGCGCAATGAATAAACGTGCAACAGTTATTTTCAAGTTCAGACAACATATTGACATAGGCAAAATCAGGCCAAAACAGGCTAAATAGTGCCGTCTTTGAACAAGGATCGTGAGACTTTGAGAGCATCTTTTCTAGGTCACGTAGAATATAGAGGAAAGAATGTAGAACACGATTCTGAAATTTGTTTTGGCGCACCGATTTTTTTAGGCCGTGATGAACAAAGTCGAAGGCCCTATGAGGGCCATTTCGACTGAAAAAATTAAATGGCCGAAAATCGGTCGCAACCTGAAAAAGTTAACAACAAAATTTAGAAACAGTACGAATAACCCAAAATATCTCGAAATATAAAAGAAACCGCATTTAAATCGGTTCAGAAACACCGAAACAGCATGATTTTAAAGTTGAGCCGAAGGCCATTTTTGGTGCGGAAGGCACCTCTGAAGAGAACGAGCCATATCTTCCAAAACAATAATTCTCCGAAGCTGAAACATCCACAGGAATTACTTCTCATCTTGAGCTTTCCATCAACATGATAACTATTTTCACAGCTGCTTTGGATCAACAGTTACCACATTTGCTATCCACCTGTACGCGACACGTCTCTCTCAGCATGCATGGCTGCTGGAGAATGCAGCGATCACGAAAACAAACCTGTCACGTGTTTTATCCAGAAGTTGATTGGATTAAAGAAGTTGCCAAGGCAACATAGCAACTCTCTGGCCATTCTCCCTAGAATATCTGATGTTTCCAAGAAAAAAACATGAGTAGGACTTGCAAACATTAAAAAAACTGCTGACTGCCAGTGGCAGCCCTAGAAAGAAGAAATCATAACCACAGTCCGTACACCTGGTCGAACAACGTAAAGTATATAACTGTCCATTTTTTATTACATTTTCAACCGATCCTGGTTTCAAAGATTCGCGGTTGCCGTGCAAATCAATGACTTGTTCATGGTATGTATGTGCAAAGCAAGCAACCAAAGCGAAAGTAGAAATAGAACTGTCAGTTCAGGATGCTGAAAGGGTTTCTGTGTGCTTAAAATGGCCAAACCACTATTAAGACTATTTTCAGTGACTCACGAGAAAGTCTAGGGATCATTTCGTCTATTCAGTAGAAGAAACTTAAATTTTAGATTCCTTCGTTCTTCTGTGTCACATGACTTCATTTGACAACCAATTTCCTTACTTTGACTTTAATTGCCCCTAACTTGTTTCCCAGCAAACGATTTTTATTTCATTGAATTCAGTATACATAGGACTACCAAATCTTGTCTCGTATTTTTCATATCTGGTTTCATTCTCAAAATGATGCATGATGACCATAGTTTTTCAATTGCATTGACCAAACTGCATGTAAGTTAACTTTAACAGTGTGTAACATACCAACCAGCAACTAACTTAAAATTTTGAGACACCGTTTTGCAGATCAATTCCTCCTCTTCCCATTTGAGGCAAGTGTGATATTTCACATTCATCTCCACAGTAATTATCGCTCAAAATATGCAGCTGTTCGACAATAATCCACTCTGAACTTCCTATTTTAGAAAATGGTGGACAAGCAAAGTTAAGCAGCCAGTTTTTTGAAGACTCCCATCATTGCTGGGACTGTTCTGCACATGCCGAAGTGCTGAATTGTCTAAATTACTCATATCTAGACAGTCTGATTCAGACATTGAATCAGCGAGACTACCAAAACAACTTTGTTTACAAGTTACACACATGCACCAAATATTTGTCGACGAAATACCAGCACAGATGAAGATTGCATGCAGCAGCAGGGTTATATCCAAGCACTAAAGTTCTACACCGTTTCTTTTCAAATAGAGTTTTGGGGTCATTGAGGCAAGCGAGCGAAGGATAGCTGCTGAGCTTATCAGCTGTTGGTCTAGGGAAAGTAGTGAACGCCCTTTGTGAAAGCCAGGACGTAGCACCAGAAGTCATGGCGTTTCGAGGCATTCATAAGCATATGAGAAAATATCCCAACTTGCTTTATGTCGCAGGGTACATAAAAATGATAGACCTATATAAATAAAAACGATAGACCAATACAAATAAAAGTTTCCCGTGCACTAGAATATTCTGGAATAGACACTTCCCGAGATATGGCACATATCAATCTTGCCAATAGAAGTTTCGATTTCATAAATACAAAGCATCTCCTTGAGAAATTTAGAGGAGCTAAAAATGTTTCGTTTTTTCCAGGTCCCAGTAAGGCTACTAGTTATTGAAGTCTTCAGTTTGCCACCTCTCATTGCTTGCATTATCATTTTAGATCAAGGGAATTCGCTAGCACATCCGAGAATCTTCATTGCATTGGTAGTGTTTGCGGTGGGAATGGGAGCATAATTTTCGCCGCCAGATTCAGATTTTGAAACTCAATTCAGATTAAGTTTTTCCCCACCGTTAAGTGGTATGGAAAAATGCCTGGATAAAACACTGAGCAATAATCTGCTGTGTTCGTACGCCGTCCAAGATATCATCAAAGTTAAAAGGCACCTTCCAACTTGGCTTTGACTGGTTACGAATGATTGGTGAAAAATGTTGGATTTAGTTTGGATATTGTTTTACTTGATATAGTAAGTCAAATGTAGTGCAGTTTGAAACTCTGTTCTGCTTGTTGCCGAACAAGTGGGGACCCATGACTTCTTTCTATCAACCAATTCAAGAATAATTCATAACAAGTGTAAAAAGGAATAGTCCATATTAGAATTTTAAAGTGACTTACCAATATCATGTGAGCATTTTTTCCTCATCCGGATTCACTTCCAGAACAGAGTACCACAAAACAATGAGTCATAGTATATCTAACAAAATGTCAAAGATATTTATGAGCATCAACTTTGGACAAAATGTTGCAGGTATCATAACACACCAAAATCATAAACAAAGTAGCAAAATGTATGTTTCCTACTTACACAATCGACCTCTAGTCCGCCTAAGACATTGTACAATGATGAATGATGAGCACAACGTGAATCGTGAGCAACACTATTGAATGTAGAGGGTTTGAGAAAGAGGAATGGACTCTAAAAGAAGTAGTAGCTGTAACAGTTTTATTCAGCAATCAAAGACATGCGTTGTGAATATGTGACAGGACGCTTTACTTAAAGGAAGGTGGGAAGTGAGACTTCTTGCAATTCATGCATTTTTTTACATGCAAAAATGTGGAAGAAAAATATTGCGCGCACACTAATTTTTAGTGGTCAAAAAATGTCTTCCATGTCAGGTGTAGGCACATCTACGCAAAACATAAAATCAATTATACGTGGTCTAAGAGAAATGATAGATCAAGAAGACGTTTTATGACCACGGATCCAGGGATTTTGTGCAGCCTATCTTGTTCCGTGATCCACACAAGCATAGAATTCAACTGGGTAAACTTTCCTGAATAAGCCTCTTAGGATGATTTTACACATATATAATTTGGCACACAAGCATCTGAGAAAGTGTTAAACCAAGCCAAATTTTGTGAAGTAGGCCGCAGCACACATAATCCACAACTTCCTCTCCCAAAAGATTCTCTGAATTACAGATACTGCAAAGGCTCCGAAAGAGCTTCATTCAGAATAGCCCAGTCGCTCGTCGGTCTCCGTTCGCGCTGAGTGGCACGTACCTTATCCACACCCCAAATCTTGAGTGCAGTGAATCCAACCAATCAGAAGCTTGTCCTTGGCTCCACCATTGGTGTCGCTGTTATGCGTTATGTTAAATCAATTTTCATCTTGGTTTGTGTGTCCAGGTGACTTTGCACATGGGTTCATTTCTGCAAAACCAGCAGAATCGTATTGAAAGTGGTCACTTGACCTGCCACTAAGCTCTTTTCTCGCCTGATCTGCACTAAGGAACGAATTGCAGATGGCAGAGAGAAGAGGTTAGGGCTAGGCTACATTCAGAAGCTTGTTCAATAAAGTTTGCAAGAAGTCTTATGATGTCAGTGTATCAATGGAGGGCACCTGCTTTATTATATCCTGGGATTTTTAAAATAGATTGCCACTTGCTGCTTTCAAACAAAAGGAACATTTGAAAACTTGGCAATAGTGCTTTGCAGAGCTCTAAGTCCCACTATGCTTAATATTTCCACCAAACCATCTTTTGGTGAATTGTACATGTTGTACCTCCAAAACGATGTCGGCATTTTTCGAGATATTTCTAAAATCAAAATTTATAGCCCTGTATTTCAAAACTTGAAGAAATGTAGTCTTTTGATCAAATGAAAAACAACAAAAATGCCAACACTGTTTTCTTAAGTCTGACGCACTAGTGGGGACTTAGAGCATCTAGAATGTCGAAACTTCTGCTTTTTCTCAATCCTGTTTGCAGCTTTACAGCAGGCGACATGCAAGTGGATCACTTTTGCAGAAGCTTGCCACCTGATCAGATCAGTACATGTTCCAAACAAAAACTTTAAAAAGCTTTTGAAGTACCAGTAATACTTCACTAAAGATTAAGAACTGTTATGGCTAATGAGAGTTTGCAATATCCTCTAACGACATGATTTGAAATATTTTATAGCCACTTACTGCAAAAAATAAAGAGTAAAATTTTGCAGAGGAAATAGATCAAAAGGGAAGTCTCGAGACTCAAAACAACCATAACTGTACACTCGGAAATGTCCAATCAGGGAAACAAATCACGTTGAGCACTAAAGCTCCCTGCAATAGCGACCAGGAGCCATACCGAGCAGAACATATTCACGAAAGCATTTCACTCCTAAACTAAACAGCCTTGTTACTGATCCTAAAAGCTGGGTGGAGCCAGTAATAGTGGCCAACCGCCACCAGCTGCAATAGGTATCACTCCATTCTTTCATGTCTCAGGACTTCTGTTTGCCAGAGAAACAGCAAGTACGGACACGCAGCTTCGACATAGTTTTAAGTACCCCATTGAACAAGGATTGCAACAACATAGCTCATGGCTGTGAGAAATGACAAATCAATACCTGCCGGAACCTTTAGGGCTCTGGTAGCACAGTTGGCTACGCAGCTGACCTTTAATCTATGGGTTCCAGATTCGAGTCTCGCTCCGATCGGTTAGTGCCGAATCCCAGAAGATATAGGCAGGGGTAGGGATTCAGTTATTCCCAAAGCTTCATGAGGAGAGTATATACAGGGATACCTATATAAACTGACTCAGAGAATGTACTACAGTCATAATGAACCATTTCAGTTGAATTATCAAATATTTCCCACATGCTGCAATAGTAGCCTAGCCCTAACCACTTCTCTTTGCCATCAACAATTTGTTCCTTATGGCAGATCAGGCAAGAAAAGAGCTCAATGGCAGCTCACCTGATCCCTAGACTACTTTCAATGCAATTGTGTAGGACTTGTAGAAATGAACACATGTGGAGATTCACCTGGATGCATAGCATAGTGAGTATTGAGGCACCACACAAAACCGCGACGTCTTCTGCAACCACAAACAAGCTTCTGAATGGTTTGAATAGGTACGTTAAAGATGTTCCATAAGTGATCTACCACTCAGCAGTCGTAGCACAGAAATATAGAAGCCAGACGTAAATGTGGAGTGCGACAGAGACTGTCGAATATGCGAAGCTAGCTACAATGGAAGAGCTGTAATCCATGGAATGGACTGGACAGCAAGAGCTACCTGAAGCCACATGGTTAACCTCCAGTAATTTGCTTATCGATTTGTGCCTTGGCAACGAATCTTCAAACTCCGCTAAATGAGAATTCTGCCACAGGCGCACAGGAGCATTGTACGCAGTTGTGGGTTTAGCAGCGGGATATAATTGGGCATTTGTGTTTGCTTATAAGAAACGCTGCGTGAAATACATCTATTCTATATATATATTAGACAAACGTTTTCAAAAAGTACCATCTAAATATATTGCGCTATTAGTATAAATAACTTCAGCAATCTCTTAAACACCATGTCTGCCTTTGCACATCACACCTGGTGTTGTTTCTGTGTATAGCACCAGCCACTGATGATTGCTATCAATATTCGAACACTAAGAGGACAGCAATTCGAGTCCCTAAAAATATTGTCAGGGACACAGACATGCTTGTTGGAAGCATCGATTCGAGCCTCGTGAGCGCAAGGACTGGGGCAAGTTTTAGGGGCTGGGAATCTTGGGGGAGGGGTGCAGTAAGCAAAATTCTGCAATTTTGGTACATCTATACAGTACAGCTGGGATTCACTTACAAATGGGACTTTAACATGTAATAACATAACTAGGTGGTAAGCGATAGCTACAGAATAAAACAAGCTAAAATTTGCCATTCAGTAAAATTATGGCTCCAGGAATTCTAAGGTGGAGCGCTTACCTCAATTGTTGAATCCATAGAGAAAATGAAGCTATTATTATTATTTGATTATATCTAGTATTTGCAGCTAGAGGTATAATTAGTCTCAGCTATACATCTGATGTTTCTCGTTTATTCAAGAACTCACAGAAATTAAAGTTGATATAGGTAGTAGCAGCTTTCTTAGGTCATAATCAAGAAACTTTGCGAAGTTTGAAGAGTGAGGTGTGCTAGGTACACAGACAGATTCTAACCGTTAATGATACACTGTTCTCAGGACAAATAATACAGGGTGATAATCAGAAATTGCAAAGGCATGAGAATCGTAATCGCTGTGCACACAAGGCCTAAGCAAGGCCTATTTTCAGTTGGACCTCACAGAGTTTTCTTTCAACAATCAAACGGGCCAAATGGGCCAAGACTTGACAACTTTGCACTGCACTAATTATGATAATTTACTGTAAGGGCATATGACAGACGCCCAACTCAACAATTCTTGTCCGGGTGTCACGTTGCAGGAAGGGGGGAGGTGAGGACACCTGTTCATGACAATCTAAGATGGCACCTGTTCATGACAATCTAAGATGCTTTCCTAATGCAAAAGAAATCAGGTTAACGTTCATCATCATGGAGATGGGGCGCCAAAATACTCCAAATCAATTTCCTTTACATCCCTGCAAGCAACCAAGTTTCAATGAGATTCTTGTCCAACTCACTATTGACTTATGATGTAACCTACAAGCATTCTTTTGTCGGAACGATGACAAATGGGCAGTAGGTACACAATTCCCCCTCCCCTGAAGAGCCACCAGATACATTTTTCAAAATGAGCCAGTGCTTCCTATATTTAAAGGAACACCGCACCAACTATGCAACTAAGGCTTATAAGCTAGTGTGAGGACCGAATAACACTATAAGTTAATCAATTTTAGCAAAGCAGCAACAGTGTTCAAAATTCAGAATTACAAAGGTGGCATATGGTCGCCGTCATTTTCTGAGGCAAAGCTGCCCAGAGTCGACCGCCCAACCTTGCGCAACTTGACGTTACGGCAGTGTTTTGTTTTCTTTTGAGGTCTGGGTGTGAAAGAAATGGCCGTCAACAGCCCTGATACATAGTTTGGTTTTCAAATGTGAAACAACGGTCGCCACAAGGCCCCAGTATCACAAATAAGAATACATTCAGCGATCGGACGAAATAGAAGTCAAAAACTGTTCAATCCTACAAACAGAAAAGCGCAGCAAACTGAAGCAATGTGTAGCCAGAAAATGTAATTGCAAACTGATAGAACCTGCTTAGCGCAGAGATACCTAGACTGTCAGTTAAATTATACGTAAATGCATAATAAATTCATTTGCTGCAAACTACAACAGTAAATTTACCAAGCAGCTATCTTGAACAGAAAGTAAACAAGTGCAAACCTTTCACCGTCAACCTCATCGTCCAGCATAGGTATACACTGATCAGGACTGGAACTGCTGCATTCTGTAACAAGCATCAGCTCCCTAAACAGTTTCACCGTCTCTCGCTTACTCAACAGTTAAACGTCCAGCGCAATCTCCAGAGACATGATTAGCCTGCTCACATACTGCTCGAGAAAGTCAACTTCTCTCACAGTCTGCTCACTTCTGTACGCTACTACAATTTGTTACGTCAAAGCGAATTCAATACATTATTCAGCAGACGACTTTGCCACATGCTTTCGTACTGCGCAGAATGCAATAAACAAATTTGAATCTTGGAGCGCATTCCAGCTGTTGCTACGATACATCCCATAATTATTAGTTGTGCCTTTGTTTTGTTTTCTTGAGATCTTAATTTTTAATCATGCTGCATAACATTAGCGCCCAATGTTAGCAGACCTAGCAAACGAGTGAAGTGCGCTAGGGCTGGGAGCAGTCTAAGACATGATGTATAATTTTTCTACAAAACTTCATTTGAATCGATGCATCCCTTACAGCAAGCATATAATACCGATATCTAGGTCCAAACTTCTATGCTTCTTCTCACCCAATCGCACACAAGTTAATTAACAGAGAGAACTGCTGCCATTTCTTCCAAGAAACCAATGATTTCCTTTGAGCATGTTCCACTACAAATAATGCTTCTATTTTGTAACTCCATCAGCACGTAAGTAAAGTCGAATTCAGCCACAACTAGCAGCAAGAAAGTTTCATAGTAAACTGGTGTGCTTGTTCTGTCCTTTGTCCCTGAAGCATGATTTGTTTGGCGGTGTCTGGCATTGTACAGGGGGGTTACCTGGATCATAACGCAAAGCCTGAAATATTTTACTTTGCGTTTCTGCTTTGAACTTCTCAAAAAGACCTTGTAATTTATCAATTTAATTGTTTTTCCCTTTATAGTGGATAAATGAGCCTATTAGATAAGACAAAATACATGGCTGATGGACTTTCAAAAATCTATTGCTACCCCCTTGACATTTCTGATGTCTGTGTCATGCAGTATGCTATTGGTTCCTGGAACAATGCTTCACCTCCGATTGGTTATTCTGGTTCCTCTTTGGACCAGCGTTTCGTCTAGTGACTCTGCGAGGAGGGAAGGATTAATGGCGGCTACCGCTGGCGTTCAGAATGTTGGAACCTGAGGGACAAAAATAAAAAAGATCGGTTGAGGATGATTTGTAATACCCTGGATAGGAAAATTTTGCTTCAGGTTTTAATGGAGAAACTTTTTAAGGTTACATAAAAAAATTGCCGCGGTGTTCCTTTAAACTGTATCCCAAAAAATTAATGAAGTCCCTGAGTTAAGAACAATAGAAGAATGGAAAAGTGAAAACAACAAATTGTAATTGAAAGTAGGAGAAATTTCAGGGTCATCTGCATGGTTTTCAGGGTTTTCCTTAAAAATAGTTCAAAATTTAGGGTCTTCAGGGTTACACTATCTCAAGTCAGGGTTTTCAGGGTTTGCTAGATACCCTAGCTACTATTGGTTTGCTTTAACATCTTTCCATTGTATGTGCAACTTTACCACGAGAGATGTGCTTCCTGCAAAGGGTGTTTTCATATTTCCATAGGCAGAACTTAGAATAGTGTGAGGTTAAGCTCTTTACGGAATTAATTTTATTGCATGGTAGTTAGGTCTGTATAAGTATTGAAGTATCTGTGCTATTGGTAAAGAAGAAGAAATGAAAGATAGAAAACATGTGGGAGAACTTTGCTTGACTTTCTAGAGTATGTATACAGGTTTGGGTTGTTATTGTTCATCAGCATTGAACTTAGTAAGTCATTCCTGATGATTAATTTGTCTTCAGTTAAAGTTATGTCTGCAGCATAGATTAGCCTTGACTGCTATCTTGTGAACATCTGGGGGCCAGCACCATGAAAAAGAACAAGTTAACGTGATTTACGTTTGCGAAAAGAATAAGTTTAGCAATCCAGGATACAATCAAGTACAGTAATTATGAAACATGATGACAAAACCTAGTCATTTAGAACAAGTTAGAACAAGACTGAAAATTAGCAAATTGAAAACGGCAGGAATTGCACAAGCATAAAACCAACTGTAGCAGTAACAATCAAGAAAAACTTAGCTAGGTAGCAATAATAAGAAAACCCATAATAGTCATTCCAAGAGCAGAAAAGAAAAAGACAAAACAAAACAAGAACGCATTCTCAGTTTTGAAAATTCATGTGACCATACTCTGCAGCCATCTAGAACAAGGTGCAACAAGACCTAAGTCGCCATTGCCGCTCAGTGGAAAAACTACAGTAGCATGGGAAACGTGATGAATACGATCCTAATAGCTTAACTTCAACCAACTTACAATTGCAGACGTGTAAGGTCTACAATAGTGTTATTAATCGCAGGCAGTTTTGTGATTAATGCTTACTGTATGCAAAGCCATGTATAATTTTTTAAAACATTGGCGACTTCAGGCTATTTACAGTTAAATCCTCTTTGGCCCGCTGTGCTGCTTCACTTCACAACAGGCACTTTAAGGTCAGAAACTTTTGGGGGAAGAAACTTTCGCAATTTTCGGCTCAATCCACAAAAGCATAATATTCTGAATTGTCGAAGAAAAAGAAAACAATGAAAAAGGAAGGGGCAAAAACTAAAGACATTTGCAATTTTTTTGCCCCGGCAGCAAGAGAAGGGAAATCGAACAGAAACAGGAATAGTGTTGATAGTGTTGTAATATTACCAAACTGATATTGACATAACCAAGTGATTCATTTATTCAAGATTGGTTTTTCCCACTGTATACGCATAGCCTCCTTGAGTTTCCTTTGCAAGTCGGTTGAAGCAGAATGTAAAACAGAAAAACAATGATGATCAGAGACTTGTTTACAGTTACCCTGTTTCAAATGTTTGAAAACATGGGAGTTCTTGTCCTTACCCATATGATCATCAATTCGTGTAGTCAAGTGTCTGGAGGTTCCTCCAATGTGACTGGCATTACAGTCAGCACAAGTAAATTTATAAATTACAGCCGAGTATGAACAGGGTTCTAGCCAGACTCATTCTAGTGGTGGGCTGTTTTCGAAGATTTTATGTAGGTAGCGCTAATGGGGGTTGTAGCTTATAGCTGTAGGTTGTAAGCTTTCGCTTTTCTTAACAATTGGAGGTCCTAAAGTACCTTATATTGTAGGATTTTTCAATCTTTTTTTGAGTAATTTCTGTTCACACCTGGTGTTAGGTCCTGAGAACTGCATTGCCTTCAACAAATATCCGCGACCAAGAAAATGACCTCAATGGAGACTTTTCGTGCCGGGCGGTGCCGCCCGGCGCCGCGCACCGTGGCTAGAACCCTGTATGAAAGAGATGGTAAGTTACCATATTTAGATGTTCTGCTCGACCGGACGAAGACTGATACTGTATCCACCTCTGTGTATCGGAAGAAAACATCTACTGGTCTCATGATGAATTTTACCACTTTCTGTACTTTTTCCTACAAGATTGGTCTTCTTCGTACCCTTATCGATGTTTACAGTGGTTAAACCACACTGCGTGAAGCAGATACATGCCAAACAAAGCATTCCTGCTTGAAACCTGTCATC
>JAOBRC010249798.1:0-14236 GCA_027575255.1 Scolionema suvaense | reverse complement strand
TGTCATTTTAAGTTTATTCTACTCCTAATAGGTTGTTTTAGATGCTGTATCAGTTTCATAGTCTAGCAGGTACTTTAAAGGTACTTCTGGGAGGGTGGCAGAATCTGCCCCCCCCCCTGGCCGTACACCAGCCAAAAAAGCCCGGCCTGAATAGGGTCAACTTGATGGCAGGTAAAGGAAACAGAACTCCAAATGTAAAAAGGTCACGTTTTCAGAATTCAAATTAGCTTGTCATGGCTAAAAATGGTTTCCACTCAAAAATGAGCGAAACTGTCTATCTCTTCATTTAGTACACGTATGTTTTTTATAAGAAACCCGTCTATAAGAAACTGGGTAGTAAAGTCTACAAAAACTCAAGAAAACTTTTACTACTGAAGGAAAAAGTGAGAAAAAAGTTTAAGAAACTCAAAAAATATCGGTAAACAAAAACTGTTACTACACGTCCTCCAACAGAGCCAAACATTACAGTCTGTAAAATGAGTTCTGTCAGGCGCTACAGAAAAGTCCAAAAAAGTAGGTCATGAACCCCTGTTACGAAAAGGCTTCTATCTCGCAAGATTAGTTTGACCATGGAGTAAAGAAAATATCCTTTTGCAGTCTTCAAAAGCCCTTTATATTTAATAAACTAAATAAGAAACTTTTTCTGGAATAATCGTCGAAAATTTGCACCACGTTTGCTTGGTTTCTAAGCAAATACGTGTGTCGATATAAGCTCCCAGACATGGAAACTACATATATTTTTTCTCACCTCTTTTATTATCGACAAAACGATGGACAAAATGTACCATTGGAACACAAGTTTTGAATCTGATCAGCTATATAGATTACAAGACATTTTTTACAGAGTTCGTCTAGAAAACGAGGTCATCAGATGAAGTTGCAGACTACACCCTTTTTTTATAAGCACCATTGAATCAGCGATCTGCCTCGATCAATGCTTAGATTCCTGGCAATTCCACCTCAGGTGAGATTTACGTAAATTATCGAAATTGTTTAGAGCAAGGCTTCCAGTAAACGTGTTAGACTTTCGCGTTGAGTACACTCCCGTTTGTACAGGAAGCTGTAAAATCATTGCGCTTTGGCAAATCAGGAAGCTTTTTTTTATAATTGAGTCTAAAATAAGGCTGGCTGTATGAAAAACGTTTGCATAAAGCAATGGAACGTCCATTTTCGCCTACAATGCATTGAAACACAGCCAATTCTGCATTTAAAACTCTACTTAGTCTTACAACAACCGGTCAACAAATTTTCTGCTTATTCGATACCTTTTTGTATTTCCAAGCAAGTTAGAATAACTTTTTAACTTCCTTGCTATTTCCATGAAATATAATTTTATGTTAAATTAACTTTTCGTTTTTGGCTTTTGCAGCTAGATCAAAATAGCTTGCCACACCAGAGGTTTTCCTCACTTTCGCACGAATGAGCTACAAAGAGTTCAAACCGAGCAGATACAAGGGGTTTCCTCTGTGTGCATACATTGTTGCAGTTGGCCTCAAGAAGCTTTTCAAATGTTTGCATTAATTATAGCTATCTATGGTTAGTGGTTTTCCCCGCTTGCATACATTAAAATTAGCAGTGACCTGGTTTTCTACTGATGCTGACAAAGTTGTGCAAATATTTTTTTGCAAGCTCGAAGTGTGTGGTTCTAGCAAAGATTTGGTTCTAGCAAAATTGGCTTCAATCTCAGTGATGGTTTTTACACTTTTTTTTTCTGTAAGAACTAAGTTTACACCACATTTCTAATTGAAAGTTAACAACATTAAGGCAAAACGCAAAGGCTTGCTCTCAAGATAAACGCTCTCATAAAAAAAACGTGTAATGCTTGGACGCTGAAAAACTGACCTATTTTTGTAGAGTTCATGCAATTCTTACAGCTGCAGATTCTCTGTAAGCATTTGAATCACGTACTCATTCAGAAAAAAGTGAAAACTGCTCTTCATTTGTTTCTAGACTTACCAAGTCGCTTCCACCAAAACATTTTAATAAAAGCTGCGCAAAAGACACAAGCACTCACTCGCTCTGCTCCCAGGAGTTGAGTGGGTCTTCGGGAAGACTATTTGCTTCCAATTGCTATTGAAGGGGTTCGTTTGCGAATCTAAGAAAATTTAAACGTATTTTGTGAACTCTGCAGTGCTCTAATGGTTGGTTTCTTCATGGAACTTTAAAAATTTTATACCTCCTTGGTTTCTCATAAACATGTTTCCTTTTATAGAAAATTATGCATGCGTCTGTTTGAAACAGCGGATTAAATACTTCCATCTCCTCGTGTGAAGGCTTGTCTCAAGTGAGAAGTTTTTTCAATGGATTGGCTGACATGGAACCAGATCTCTCCTTCCTCTGTCCAAAGTTTATGACTCTTTTGAAAATAGGCCTTCACACGAGGAGATGGAAGGATTTAATCTCATGATTGAAGAAGAGTGACCGTCGATGTAATGTCAGTGGTATACTCAATAAAAAGATCCCCGGAAACTTTTTCGATTCTTTTTAGATAGAATGTACTGTCTGTCAATGTGCTTGCCCGAACATTGCTCATTTATTATCGATTTTTATTCACCTGGAACAAAGAATGTATGTATGGCACATCGGACACAAAAAAAATAGAAATTGAAAAGGAAAACTCCGATAAGTAAGGTTCCCGGTTGTCGGACCAAGAGGTTTAGTAAAATTCCCCCAGTGCCCAGCGAAATTGATTTTCAATTCACCATCTGTATGGAAGGGAGAGTATTCAAATATGTTTTGGAGTATGAAATTAATGGAATCAAGGAAGTCAAAAACATTGATCATATAGAGTCTTTTTGCTCTCTATTATATTGATGTGCCAGTCTTGTACAGAGATCAAGGACTCACTTACAATCCATCAAGCAAAATAAGAGGATCAACTCAAAGGCAAGTGAACTATATACAATAAAAGATAAGAAACACTTCGCACTCACTGCGCACAAAAGCAATTCAGTTTTTATTCTTTAGACAGATAATCGTTTAAGCAGAGATTTCGAACATCAGGCATTCAAACATGGACTAAAGTCCTGTCACAAACGTACCTGTTTGATTTCCAGTTCCAGAATGTTCGCAGAAAAAGTCAAGCAGGAAACCCAAATAAGCACCTGATGATGACTATATGTCGAAAAGCTTTGCGCTTAACCCTAAACAGATTTTGATTGCACACTCTTTTTTTATAAGAACAATTTTATAAAAACTCGAGCCTTGATTTTGCCAACCGAGACTGAGCTTCATCACAAATGTTTAAAACAGCAGCACAATTTTGTAATAAAGCTACGACTTTATCAGGGTACGATGAAGTCATACATCAGTAATTTTTCTTTATTTGATAGATCGTTCATTTACAAAGAAAACAATTCTATTTCAGCAATGGCCACACTTCAAGTCAGTGTCGTCTTATGAAATTAAGAACAAATTAAGAACAATTGAGGCTGAAAATCGGAAAAAAGTTTGGAACATCGAACCTCAGCTCCAATTTCTAGTTCTTATATAAAAAGTAGTGCATGTGTTAAACGATATGGCGAATTTTAAATTTAAATGTAAATGGCTTTCAAATTACCGGAAACAAATACCAACAATCTTCGCCACTACGAAGTAAATTTAAGCCCGGAAAGTCCTGATAATTGGGGCTTTGCTCAGAGTACATTTATATACTATATGAAAGAAAAGGGCATCAGAATTTGTCTATATGACAGCTTTCGACCGAAAAATTTTCTAGTTATACTTTAGAAACGCAGTGAAAATATAAGCTTGTGATTTTATCACGTCATTCTAAAACTGAGCATCATAACATGACGTCAAATTGACCAAAACGTGACAAAGACGATATGAAGTGAGGCACAGGCGATAGGTTGGTATGAGGACATGTTTTTTATCTGCTGCGTAATTGCATGGGTTTTCGACGTAAGAGTTAGCAATTTCTGATCGAATGTTGTCTGTTGTTGTTTAGGCGAGAAAAATCAAGCAGTAAAAATCATAGAACTTACCAAGTTATCATGTATGTTTTTCAATCTTCAAATCTTTTCTTCAAAACTGACATAGTTTGGTTGTGTCTGCTACTGTTCAAAAAAATTCGGCTACTTATAAGTCATGTTTCTGAGTTTTCACTCCACATTTCATTCCCATCCTGCTCAAACCCGCATAAAGTTATAGCTGTGAAAATAAGGCAGTAAAATTCACCTACTCAGAGACTATCCGCTGACTAAGGCGTTTTCTACTGAATGTTTGACGTTTTTCACTCCATAAATAGTGTCAAGCGGCATGATTGTTTGAGTTTTGTCGCAAAATCTTAAAAAATATCGGGTTGGCTTTGATGCATAGGTGCTGTTGCTTACACAACAACAGAGGTAAATACCGTGTTTAATTGCACGGCCAGAAATTTGAAAGTTTGTTCCCAAGATTTGAGCATAACCGTATACATATTTTTATTGTTGAAATCAAAATTAGAAATATGACAAGACTCTTTGCTATACCCTACCCTATCACTAAAATGCAGACATATAGTAGCAACAAATTATGACTTAGGACATGCTTATACTCAGAGTTTACAATCGTGGACATTAATTATCAGAATTTTCGTATTTTTCAGCCTATTTTCTAAGTCACGGTTACTCAAAGCTTGATCATAATTCTGAAACACTGACAAACTCGACCTAAGCAACTGATTTCATGGCTACAACAAGCTAGAGAGTATCGAATTAGTGCGGATTCTTGGCCGAAACGCGTTCATAAGTCACGTCAGAAGGCTGTAAATAGGCCTTATTGGCAAAATCTCGAAAAAGTGGGCGTAGTCACAAAAGGGGGCCATCTCCCCCTTCTCGTCTTCAAAGTCGCCCAAAGTCCTAAAAGTCCGATCCGTCAAACCCAGTCGTCAACCCGTGGAGGCAAGCGGTGGAGGTTTGATTTTCTCCACAGTTGGATAATATCATTAGTCTTTGCTTACTGGCAAACGCCGTTTCTTGCGTTTGTCTGCATATTACTACCACAATTGTAGTTGTGGGAGCTGTTGATGCGCAGTTACTAAAGAGCAGGCCAGAAGTACATAGCTAGCAATAATTCCACACCCCGTAGAAATAAATCTTATTTGATGATAGATTGCCTATCATTGCTGGTATTCGAATTTCTTGTACCTTAGTCATACTCCTCCAAAAGCCGCTTTCCGAAACTTACATATAACTTTTGCACGCTTAAAACGTACAGCAGAGTGATGAAATACTGTTAAATTCGCCGTCAGCTCATGAGGCTGGCCCATAGTTGTGGCTTGCATTGTCTTTTATCAAGATTCTTGAGTTGATAAAACCAGTTTAGACCTGGATTTTAAATGTTACATTATGAAATATGACTGTTTCTTACACGTATACGCACAGGACAGCCACGTGATTAATCTAGTACTCTTTTTTATAAGCTCAATCTTAGCACTCCAAGAACAACCCTAGATCTAACACCGAGGGAAAAAATAGCAATATATTCAATTGAATTTTGTGACGACAACTCGTAAATTTATGACTGACATTTAAGCCTATTCATGTTTGGTTTTGACCGATCATGTGTTTACAAGTAAATAAATGCTGAGTCCAAGATGGATATCTTATTATCATTTGTCAGAAAGCTTAACTTTACTGGCTCTTATGAGAAAAGTGTAAAGCCCATTAATGTTTCAATAAAAGAGGTTTGCCGAGTTTGCCAAGTTTACATCCTAATCAAGACGTTCATAAAAGAACTTATTGTCATATAAAATAATTTATCCATAAAATAGAAATACTTTCGGTCTATAAAAACAAGACTGACATCGATGGCATTTACGTTTATCAATTCCTTTTACAAACTGGTTCTTAGCATCATTGCCCCACAATAACCAGGTGAGGCTACCCAGTGATGTAAGGTATTTTACCCAATTCGACCTCGACCACACCCACATTTGGGGCGCCCTAATCAGATGGATGGATGGAATCAAAGGATGTTTTAAAATATCATAAGGAAATGATTGGAACTAGAGCTGATATTTTCCTGTGACATATCAGAGACGACCTGATTGAATATCGAGTAAGTTTATCTTCTTCTTACAAGTCTGTTCGACAGTATTAGTTTTTCCTTTGATAAGTGCACATGGTAGTACAGGCTGATGCAATTTAAATCCACGCGCATGACGTCACATTAGCACTTATCTAAACTCAACACAATCAAGTCCGACCGCTTTCAACTACTTATTTTTGGATCAGAATTTCTACTATAGCGAATTATGTTAACTGTTCGCTGATAGAAAATATTTAAAGGGACACTTAGTGCTAGGATTCAGTAAAGCTCTGTCAAGGCTCGTGCAGCTAGTACATCTTGTGGAACCAACAGTTAGTTCTGCAGTGGCTGAGGTAAAGAGAGAGATAGGTAAGCAAAACAAGGAGGACAAGCATTATTGAGCTGTGTTTCTGGTTTTTGAACTTTTATGGTTATGTTTTTCATCATGGTCAACATTTTTGCTTGCTTCCTGCAATAAGACTAACAAGTTTTTGTAGATAGGCACTTAGTAATAGTGATGCAATGAGCAGAAAGTGAATCTACAACTTGAGAAGAACTTCACTTTGTCGATCAAATGCAATTTGCATCTTTGTTCATAATGCTTCAAGGACAAGTTTTGGGTTTTGTAGGAGCGTACTACCACCTGAAAGGTCAGAGACAGTGTCAAGGCAGAGGAATTAGAACTAGCCTACACGTGTTTTACATGTAAGAACCACAAAATTGGAGCCATAAAGGCTTGTTGTTCTCTATTTCCCCCTCCAATTTTCAGCATAAATTGTTCTTATTTTGGTTTTATATCATAACCCGATACTGGCTTCAAGTGTGGGCATCCTTAACATAGAATCCGTTTCTTCACAATCGAATTGTCTATCAAAACAAAAGATTATTGGTATTTGAATTTATCCTTATAAAGTCACGTAGCTCAACGATCTGGAAAAACGTTTTTCAAGATCGTTGTTGAGATTGAAGCTTTGTCTGGTTTTGTTGTTTGACTGTTCAGAATTTTTAGGTTCGTATTCTTATAAAATCGTTTTTTTTTTTTTTTTTTTTTTTTTTGTAAAAATGAAAGAGTGCACATGTCATTTTCGTATGAAAGATGTCTTTAACTTTGGAAGGCACTCTTGACAATCAAGAAAACAAACCCAAGTTAATCGACAATTAAGGATAATCATCGCTATTTCGTAGTATGATTTTCAGGTTTTTTTTGTAACTAGACTAATTCCAAAAACTTTATGAATCCTAACCCTGTAAGGACAACTTCGCAGGAAAGAGTTGCAGATTTGTCGACTTAGCCGCGAGGGCGAAGGGGCGAGTTTCGGCTTTTTTGTCTCATGAACTAAGTAATTTGTTTCTTCTTTGCACAAACCCACGGAGCTTTTTAGAATATTTTGCAAGTTGTGGTCGGGCTAATACTAATTTTGTATACCCTGTTTTGCTTTCCTTGTAGGCAAAAAAAGAAGGAGCGCCTGTTGTCACAACTCAAAAGACGTAACAATACAAGAGCTCGAAGAAAACATTGCTAAAACGCCTATAAAAATCTGGCAAAATTTAAAAGTCACATCAGCTAAAAGTCCTTACAAGATCATCATCTAAAATCCGAATCGTTTCTCTCGCATTCTCTGCCCTGATAGATACAGTCCTTATGAAGTTCGGTGTGGAGAAAAGATATTGTTTTCAGAACTTAACATGGACGACCGATGGAGTTGGGCAGTGTGTCTTGGAAGCTTTGTATTACAATGTTTAGCGTTCGGCTTACATAATAATTTTGGACTGCTCTTCAATATCCTTCTTGAGAAATACGGCAAGACAAGTGCAGAAACAGGTAAGGAATGGACAATATTGACTCGCGCTTCTCATATAAGTGCTCCATTTCTTTTGCGATTTCAAATCTTCGTGGTTTGCGCAATACTTTACCAAGTACCAAGTCTAAGACGTCCTCACTATGGTATAGATTTACGTTTTTTTCTTTGCATTCATATGTAATGGGGCTTCAGTATCAAAACGTTGAGAACAACAAAGATTCTCTTCTCATGATATCGTTGTATTTCTTACATAAGAAAATATTCATGTCATGGAGAATTTCAGGAATTTAGTTTATTCTGGTTACGTTGATTTTTTTCATTCTATTTCTCGTTTTTTGTTGAACTGGGAGTTCAAAGAGAACTGTGCTCTGAATAACTACCCAAACACCAGAATAAGGAGGACAGGATTTTATGAGCAAAATTAAAACATATGCGACAGCCTTGCCATACTCAGGCTATATCTATCAACGTTTCTTTTGTAGCATGGGTTGGCGCTCTAGCATTTGGCATCACCTTCCTCTTCAGTCCATTCAGCAGTGTTGTGGTCAAAAGAGCCGGTTACCGAATAAGCGTGACAGTGTGCATGGCTAGTTGTATGTTTGCTTTGTTGATTTCTTCATTCGTCGACAACATCTACGTTCTGTATTTTACATACAGTCTGTATTGGGGCATAGGCACCAGTCTGGCAAATATTGCTAGTTTAGTGGCTCTACCAATGTTCTTTGATAAGTACCTTTCAGTGGCCACTGGTTTGGCTACCAGTGGCAGTGGAGTCAGCTCATTTGCTCTAGGACCAATCATGAACTACTTCTTAGATCACGTGGGATTCAGATGGACTCTGAGGATTTGCTCGATCATGCCTCTGTTTTGTATTCTGGCGCTGGCTACCTTCCACATGGCAAGAAAGAGGAGTTCGAGACAGGTTCTACAGTTGAGCGATGACACATTACAGACTGATCTCAGCGATGCAGTGCCACCAACCTATAATAGCAACTCTACCAATGAAGTGTGTAAAACACGAGGCAGTAGAAGCAACGATTGTAGCGATAATATTTCTAGAATTATTGCCAGTGGCTTGCCTTCGTCCGAACGTGACTTAAATAGAAGGTCATTGATTAAAGTAAACACAAGTGCAACGCCCCTGCCGGATCATTCAACTAGCGAACCTTTCACTTTCGTTGAAAATAAAGATCTAGAATGGGAGCATCTCTACGTTGTTAAGGTAGATCCATATGGTACCAAGAGCAATTCTGACACTAAAGGACTTCTCAAACCACATGGCACCAAGAGTAATTTTGATCGCGAAGGGCTTCTTCCTAACAAAATGACAAGCTCCACAAACTCTCGCGCTCATTCATCTCACACTAGCTTTGTTGCTATGAACATCAAAACCAGTGGATATAAACACGCTCAAGACTTGAATAATAACTTTCATCAGGTAGTGCCATCTACACTCTCCTCCACAAAACCGACACCCAGATCATCGAGGAAGTCAAGGAGGAAGCTTCTGACGAGCTCGTCGTGGAAGAGAGAAATATTTGACAGATCACTTTGGACGAATTCGCGATATTTGTTGCTGGTTATTGGGGTATCTGTGTTTCTCTTTGGCTACTTCATCCCGTTCGTTCACCTGGTAAGAAAATGTTTTGCTTTATTAAGTGGTAGAATTTGGACTGAATCGAACCTACAGCAGTTTATTTTAGAAAGCTGCGCGAATTTGAGGGAAAGTTCACAATTTTTTAAAATTGGTGTAACAATGTTCCGACCTTAATTCACTCAAATTTCGCGCGCGGTTGTTTCATGAAAATATAATTTTCGCGCAGAAGAATAAAGCTCAAATTTTTCGCGCATGCTAAGTCCAGAAAAGCAGACTGATTTATTGAAAAAATAGCCTACAAATAGGTATTCATGCACGGTTGCGATTTGGCTACCCAATTTCCCTCTGCTCCTTTCAACGTTTTCGCAGGTTCTCAGTATTGCAAGGTGATGAGGCATATTTTTGTTCATGCGCTTCGCGCAATTTAATTTTCGCGCCCCCAATTGCGGGAAAAATAGGTACTTTCACGCAATCAATTATTCACGCACAGGCTTGCAGCTACTTTAAAGTGCTTCAGTATTTCTAGTATTCTTTCAAAAATATATGCTGTGTCAATCCCTGTCTAAAAGTGGTTGATAGTTTTCTGAGAAGATCGGCTTCTGAGATTCATGTTTATGCATTTTCATATTTGTTTTGAATCGCAAGTTTATCTTGTGGTTATGTTGGATGCAGTGTGGAGGTTTTTATTGATTAACACAGTAGGTCTTCAAATAAGAAAAGATCCGTGAGTCAACATGATATTACTTGTCCTCTTAACAATCATGTAAAGCAGTTGTCCTGGCTATCTGATTAGTCAAAGAAAGCAAATTTCTTATTTGGCAACAAGTTCACAAACCAGGCATTGCTTTTGCGCAGAAATGAAGAAAAACTATCTGTACATCAAATAACTTTTTGCCATTGGTTTTCCTTGTAGAATCGACTAGCTATGACACATGGAGCTTCCTCAACAAAAGCTTCGCTCCTTGTCGGATACTTATCCATCGCTTCAACAATCGGTAAAGTGGCATTTGGTTTTCTCATCAACTTCCAGACTATCTTCCATCGCTCAACGTTGTTTGTTAGTTCTATGGCAATAATGGCGTTGAGCCATCTTGCTATTCCGTCCCTTACAAGTTACTACTCTTTCACTGTCTATGCAGTAGTTTTTGGACTGTTTGATGGATGCTTCGTTGGACAAATCTCAACAGTTCTCTCCGATGTTGTTGAAGACAAAAGCAAGATTGGTGTTGGGCTTGGAAATCTGTTCGCTCTGTTTTCGATTCCTGTAATGTCAGGACCCACTGTAGCAGGTAGGTACTTGCATGTACATGTTGATGATGCTGTTTGTATCTTTATGGTGACTGTATTTCTGGTCTTCATTTTATCATTTTGACAAACGCTCTACGATGCCCAGCATAATCAAATAATTCAGCGGTAGTATGTCTGTTTGTTTCAGTGAGATGTGCAGTAATGATGATATTGCATCAACATGATTGTAGGTTTACGCAAATTGAGTCAATTCAAGAGAACACGACTTCAAACAGATAAAATCAATTGATCAATGATCAAAAACAAAAAAATCATGATGAAAGATATTGTGCCTCAAAGTTCTTCGTCAATTTTGTGAGTGTCGGTCTCTTTTTAGAACTTGAGATGCAACTTCCCCAAAAAATATTCAGACGATAAATCATAGATAAAACTTGCGAGTGTTTCGAAGAGCTGATAGAAACCTATGAAAGTGTTCAATGATCACACAACGTAGCATTTTAGTATAGTATGCACGTTGTAATTTAAGACCTTCCTTGTCTAAAGAGATATAAGAATGTTCCCAGTTGGTTCCCCATATTCGCCTTTTTCTGCGAGGTGATTCCTTTCCACGTTAAGTAGTATTCTCAACATGGCCAACTTTCTTCTAAAAATTCGTACCAGTTACACACTATCTCAATCTGAAGTTAAAAAGCCTAAGCCTAAGCAGGGTCCGGCTCAAAGCTCCTCTTCCTTTTAAAAAAAATAGGCGTCAACGGGTTCGACTGTTTGTCACGTTTCGTGCTCTTGTTGCGCTGTGTTGTCTTTTATGAGAGTGATGCACCATCATTTTCAGGTGCCCTTTACGATCTTTCTAACTCATACCGAGTCCCCTTCTACGTTGCCGGTGGAGTGAGTCTAGTTGGCGTATTTATTACGTCATTCATCAGAATTTGCAGTTGTGAACGAAGGGAGCAGCGTACCATGCGTCAAAGCCGCTATTATGATGCCTCAAATGATGACCATGAGATGGTGGATACAAGCACGGTCAGTAGCGACGTCACTCCAGAGAAGAAGCTCCTGATGAGTGCCGCGTGTTCTGGCAGAGATGAAGTAATCGTTTCTAAAGTTACTGTTTTGTAGGATGAATGCATATCACGAACAGAAAAACGAAAAATAGAATAATGATATTTGCACAATCTTAACTCTTTTCTGGTCTTTTTATTCAACGCTTTATGTTAGACTTTAGATAGTATATATCCTCAAATTAGCACCCATTCTCACCTCACTTTTTAGCTGAATTTTGCGTTAAACGCTCCCTCTCAAATGAGCTTCCAAAGGCGCTCATGCGTCGACCAAAGGGAGCACTTATTCGAGTTCACCAACGCTGTAGACACAGCTTCACATGCTCATACATGCTATTCGCTCCAGGGTATTACTAACTTCAAACCTCATTTGAAAATGATTGAATTTCTCAACTACAATTTCAACTTCCTCGTTCAACATAAAACCAGAATATTTACTGCGAGCCATTTTATTTTTACAAACTTTGCTGGTATACAATAGGCCTAACTTTTCTCTTTGATTACCGTTACTTCGTTCGCGAAACACGTTTTGCGAGAGAACGATCTTTATTGAGTGATAAAGTTTCATAACTTTTCGATAAGCACCCCTTTCGAGTAGAGCCCCCCTCCCCCCGCAAAATTGAGTGATTAAGCTGATTTTTCGAATTAGCAACCCCGTGCACTAAGTCGTGCATTACGAAAATGAAACTTGACTTCGTATTTTATCGATCATCTCACTGATCGTAGGATGAAATGCTTCGCTGCCAAATATACCAAACAGTTTATCAAACCAAAAAGTAACTTGTTCGAATTGACTACTTCTAACTAAATATGCCAATTAGATGTATCAAAGGTGTTCGCAGACAGTCAGAGTGCTGGTTAACTATTTCAACGGCATCGTACTGCTAACACTATTCCTATTTCAACGATACATATCAGCTCAACATTCTATGCCAACTGCTTTCAACTTTCAACAAGAGCGCCTGTGCAGCTCACTCGACAACTAAAAGGGCCATCTTTCGGGAAAACGTAATGCCTCGAATAAGTGCTCGGGTGCATATTCAACAGTTGAAGCTTCATGACAGGGCTTAGTAATTAAAAAACGTTCCTCTGTTATTGCAATGAAAAATAGACAAAATAAGAATGAAACCTGGAAGAAACTGTGGTGTTTATTCAACATATCTTGCTGAATTGCTTTTCAATTACGTTCTAGAAGGAAATTCGAATGAGCGCCGGTAGGCCCTCATTTGAAGGTGGGCGCACATTCAAGAGGCATTCTTCGGGGCATTACAACAGTTCGAAGGAAGCTATACGACCTTATTGGTTGAGCATAATAATCGTATAATGAGTGACAAACACTTAAAGAATCTAGCACGACTTGTACGTGGGCGAATGAAATATAATATAATATATACTATGTCTCAAATGTAACTCATAATAAATTACGAACCTAATCTCCATATAAAATGTTCTACACCAGCTTCTCAAGAAATATGCACATTCTCTGTACGCACATTCAACTATCCGATCAGACAGACCCCGCATGCTGACTACACAATGAGCGGGTGTGAATACCGCACCAGAAAAATCAAATAAATATGAGGTGGGCACATCGAAGACATCGCAACTGCTGAAATGTATGATCTAACACATGCATCAGACATTTGAATTTTCATGACTACGAAGCGACAGAAGCTTTTTTTTTTTATGAAAGGGAGGGGGGAGGTAGATTGAAGGAGAACAATGGTCAGAAATGAAAATTTGACAGATGATAGAACACAACAACACATGGGATTTCCCATCAACGTCATCACAGAAGCTTGCATAGTTCATAGATATTTGCTCTCAAAATCAAGCAGCTACCATCTTGATTTTTCATGATGCCATTGGAGTCCGTTGCTAAGCATTGCTATTTCCTTAGTTACACAAATCCTTGCGTCATTTTCTTTTTTTGGATCTTAAACATATTGCTTAGGTTTACGTTGAAATGAAAGAGACAACCTTTTACAATACTTCAACATGGAGTATTTTGGAAACAAAGTGGAGATAATTTGAGTGTGACACCAGTGGCATCATGTATAATTAGTGGCAAGATGGTAGCTGCTGGCCTTTGGGACTAGATATCTCCGGCACTACACAAGCTTTTGTCATAAAATAAACACTGTGCGTCACATTTTGCTGAGCTCTATCATCTGCTAAAATTTCATTTTTGACCATGAGCGAAAAGCGTTAAGTCCAACTTGAAATCTCTTCCATATTTGTATGTTGAGGACTAACGTAGCAGCATCATACGCTTTGATTTGCATAGGTCGAAATGTCGACAAAAAAAGATAAGAGGAAAAGTGGGCGAACGAAAGCGTTGCTAAGTAAGGAATAAGTATTCAAGCATTGTCACTAAATTTCCATATTCTGACACGAAATACATCAAAATTGGGTAAGAACCACTTATGCCTTCCAAGATGAAAACATACAGCTCTAACCCTTTTATTTATACCGGGCTTGGCTGGTGTACTACGGGGGGGGGGGGGGGGGGGGGG
>JAOBRC010249797.1:443-21864 GCA_027575255.1 Scolionema suvaense | reverse complement strand
TTGTTCCCCTTTAACAAAGTTCGTAGCCGTGGGCCTACTAGACCCCTCCCCCAATCTTGTACAGCTAAGCACCTGAATCAACTGTAGGATGAAAATGGACAAGGAAATGTTTAAATACTGAATAAAGTTTAACCCCGCACAGCGCATGTCAATGTACTTAAACGATGAACTGCACCGTTACTGGTTTAGGCTAATACAAGGGTGTGAATTGAGATACGAATGACACAGCCACAACAGAACGAAAAATCAGCTTCGTACATGTTTTGGGCTTCCACTTTAGCGGAAGAGTCCTATAAAATGAGGTCTGTCCGTCCATCAGTCCTTTCGTCCGGCAGGGACGCGTTTTCGCGGAGAACCACTCAATGATTTTATCTGAAATTTGGTATGAAGGTGACAAGCCGCAATTGAGTCAAAGTGTTGGAGTCGGAATTTTCGAAATTATTTTTCTTTGACTTGCAGGTGGTAATTTATCAAAAAACATTTGAAAATTCATTCATTTTTATGTGAAACTACGGGACAACAGCAGTGGACCACGTGTCATATCTGGGAAAACTCTTGCTCAGCTTGAAGGTAGTAATTTATAAATGTTTAAATATGCCGTTTTTCATCGTATTTTTTTTCAAATATGTGAGAAAGGGTCCGTCCAATTCTTGTCATTTTTGGTGTGAATATTAGGGGCAACTCCGTGCATGTTTTGAACCTCGTGACATGTTTGTGGAAAAAAAGCTAGTTAGACTTAAAGGTGGCAATTTACGCTCAAATCATGGCGATTTTGAGTTTTCCAAATATGATATAAATGATATATCTGTTTTTGTGTTATTCTTGGTGTGATACTGAGGGGGCAACTCGTATGTTGTGAAACTTTTGCGATGTCTGGAGAAAATCTCTTTAGGTTTGTGTGGCTATTTTAATGTTTTTTTTCTTAAAGGGATCCGTTGGTAAAAAATCATGTTAAGTTCAATGAACATACTAGAAAATGGGCATGGAGACTGTTACTTTTCTCTGATATAGCATGCGACTCTGAGGAAGTTGATTTTACGAAAGATTTTCCGGAATATTCTCAACTGCAGTTCAACAATGGCGGCCCAAATTATGTATTCTAATAAATGCACTTACGTCAATATGGGAATAAGCATACCTCATCGCTGTTCAGGAATCGAAGCTCACTGTAGCTCAACCAGCTACAGTCGCTCTTCGAAATGTTCGAGAACTTTTAGAGACACAACTTGCAACGAAGAGCAGCATTTCCCTTCCAACTGAAAGTGAATAGCAACGTTCATAAAGCAGCATCCTTTTTGCTTATCAATAAAAATGTAATATTAGCATCAATAACGCACTAAAAGCATCACCACTTTCAAAAAGCAACAGATCTACTGTGATATTGGAATCATGGAACTGAAGGGTTAAGGAAAAGAGGCTGAAAGACAGTTATGTTGTGTGTATCTTTGCTGTTTTCGAATGAAGTTCAAAGATACTATGAAAAATTAGTTTTAAACCACTTTTTATAGATTCGTTCTCAACTCATCGCTTCACTATAACTCAGTGCTAGGTTTTACTGCGTCCCTATCTGTCTTAGCCTTTAGGGACTTCGTACTTACCAGAAGCACCTGGTGAGAAACAAACCCTCGATCTTATGTGCACAACGCCACCGCGCTACCACTGAGCTATTTGAGAAGACCTTCGCTTCATCAACCGAATCAAACTTCTTTGTCAGAGCCCATCTAGAAGGTCTCCTTATGTGAAACTAAATTTACAGAAATGGTCAGTAAGGGTTAGGAAAAAAAGCTTTTTTTCCGAAAATGTCACTAGAAGTCGGTAAATGACAGTAAAAGTCAGAAAATGATCCTGTATGGTCAGTGAAGGGTCAGTAAATTGCATTTTGAGCCAGTACATACTTTGTTGCAGTTTCCAAAGGTTAAACATTGCTCAATAATCATGAGTTTTTTCGATGGTGTACATTTATTTGCTAATTTTCTCTCCGCGGCAATGAAAATCAGGTTTATTATGGTATCTTTTTTCTGATGGTAATTAACTGTTCTTTATACCCCTGTAACTCGGCATCACTTGCTTCTTGGCCTTTTTATTCTGGTTGCCACTCTTGGGTCTTTTTTTTGAAAAATGAAATGTGGGTCTTATTTGGAAACAGAAGCAGACTATGCTAAATTGGATTTCACGTTGTGTTTATAAATGAACCAGACATAGAAGTTCAAACCTACAGTGCTTATGTTTTCTTGACGCTTTTAGAGTACGCTCTAAGCAGTTAATTCATTAGACAATAATTAAATGGTTGGTCTATAATTGTAAGGAACGGAGTTGTGTTGACTATATTCACCATAACATCCTGCATCTGCTTTTGTGAAGCTTGCATTTTTATTAACATGGCATGTCCCTAGTGCAATTTCTGGTAAGCTGCTTTAGCTCAATGAAGTATGCAGCATGTGATTATTATATAAACAGCGACTGAGAAAATGATAGCAGCTCGATATTTATATAAAGCTGACAGTCATTTTTTCTTGTTTCTCTAAACTTTTTGGGTGAAATTTAGTTGTTTTCTCTAGGACTTGGTAAAATTTCATGTTGCTTCGGCAATCTCAGTTTGTGAATAATCTTGCTCATGAAGGTGCTCAACCAAAGATTGTACAGTTCTACCAAAGTTAGTAGACGTCTAGTGAAATAACTGCGTGGGTTTCCATAGGAATTGCTGTTGACATTCTGAAGATTATTTATACTTTTTTGTTTGGATGTACTTCGTGGACTCCGTTTTTCTGTCTAGACAAATTTGATTGACCATAAGGATTACCCCGTTACATACTGATTGTTAGTTTGAGAGATATTAGTTCCGAAAGACTTTCTAGGTCTTTAATATCGTATGTTTTATATATAAGAAGAAGAATGGAAGATGAATACTTGTACTTGGTATTTTCCTATCAGCCCATATTTCCTGGTTCTAGCATAGGATTTTATGTAGGGTAGATTTAGGAAATTCTCATCTAGAAAAAAGTTAGACTTACATCAAAATTAAACAAGAGCACAGGCTTCGACCTTCACGATTCGCGCATTTAAATCACAGCAAATACAAAAACTGTGAATACACTTTCTTGCCAAACATAATGGCCTAACAAATATAGGTATTAACTTACTTTCTTTCCCGATACCGTAAAACGCAACGCAACAGAGTTTTATCACATACTCTGTTGTCTCTCGAAATAGTGGTTCACTCTTGATTCAACCTCCTGAACCGTTGGAAATACAAGCAGTGTGGCCGCCTCAGAAATTTACTTCTTACTCAAACACATTCATGATCTACGAACACCACCCGGGCAGTCAAGATACATTACATGCGTTGCAACATTTTGATGCCTCAAAACTATTGAGCACATAATGTATGTAACTGTTCGATTGATATCAAGCAAGTTCTACTAACGTCATAAGCAAGTGGTTTTCGGTTGTGTGCCTCCTCAGCTACAATCATGCTCGAGCTCAGAAAAGCAATGCCTAATTGACAATGCTTGCGATGACAACTTCCGAAAATGGATAATGACAAGCTGATTGGTGTTCGCAACAATAGTTGTCACAAAAAACGCTATCATGTGCCTATCTGCCAGTTGATTGGTTCCTTATAATAAGCGTGGTTCGATTGTCGTAACCGAGTAGGTAGCTAACAGATCAGTCTTCCCGCGTAGAAACACAGGGTTACGTGGAAAAGTATTTTCTAATCAACACAGTCAAACTTACATCGCTGACTAGAAACCTTTTTCGCCACAGGGGCTTATGATCGACCTTTTTGATCTTACGGTGAGGGTGCTCATTTTAAAGATTCGCTTGCGCAGAGCGCCTGGCCCGAATCAATAATTTAGCGGATTCAATATCATTAGCTGAAACAAGATATGCCAACACAATACTGACCAACACGTTAGCTTTCTTATACTTTGTTTGTTAGATCGTTACTTAACTTGCAAAATAAATCGAAATAAATGCTGAGACAGCAATTCAGGCTGCTGTTAGTTTAGTAACGAATATGCCATGCCAATCAGTGAAGAATTTGAATTATCAAATCATTTTGCAGGGCGTACGAACTGTGATATCGAAGTCAGTACAAGCCATCCATTTCATCAGTATGATCAGTAAAAGCAGAATTTTTTCCACATAGAGAGTGAGTAAAACTCAGGACATTACATAAAATTTAAATTACATGAATCTTCTTATTGCCATTTGGCATTGCGGAGTTTCCAATTTAATGAAACCCAGAACCTTCTTTCTTCTTGACCCACTCCTTGAGGTCGGTTGAGATTGCCTCATTCCTTTGTTCGACATCAGGAATGGATGAGGGAGGTTGGCTCTGCTTTCCTTAAATGAAGGTAGTCATTAATTTCTGATCGGCACACAGTGTTGGTGAATAATGATTTACCTCACATGGACTAGAACATCTGTTCTTCCAAAGTCTCTTACCAGTGCTACTTCCCTGTTACATTCTTTGCCTGTGGAAGCTTCACCGGTGGGCTGAAGAAAACGTCTGGCGTGAATAACAGAAAACTACTTTTTCGATATGATTTCTCAGAGATGACCTTAATCTGCATTGTCATTCATACTTTTCAGAAGACAACACAATCATTTGAAAAGTTTGTTTCGGTTTTGCAGCAATACTAGATGGTCGTGTTCGCATAACCAAGTTGGCGAAAGACGCTCGAATAATGCATCTTAATTATCTCTTGTACCTAAACTTGAGTTGTTCATTGAAAACAAAGCTTGATCTACATTCCACTTGTTTACTAGAGAATGAGGCAGACAACCTTATTCTATCTCTTTAGCGGGTAGATTTCGTGATATTTCTCTTAACTAGACCACAAAAAGGCCTAGCTATGTGCAATTTTCCAAATCTGCTTTCAGTAGCAGAAATTTTTATCGTAGTGCATACCAGCCAGGAACTTGCACGAACGCTTCCAGTCAAATGGGAATTGTTCAGAATGAAAATAATTATTTACAACGCATTTGCTCATCATTCTTTCTGACAAATTGAACTTTGGAATCTCATCCTCGTAGTTCTGCTGCTTGTAATTTGCACAAAAACTTGCTGAAGGTGTTTATTGACAAAATCTTATTTTAATCAAGCAAGCTTCACCGAACATTATCTGGGATAAACAACTTTCTTTCATGCTAGATGCCATTAAAAACTAATTTAAGGCTTGAGAGTTGGCAACAGCTATTGCTTGATTATGATGATAATGCAGTGGTTTAGTTTCTTTGCTATGGATGGTCGTTGATTTATTAGCGATTTATTTGCCAGGTTTGGGAGAAAATAGGAATCATACAAATGCATTAACGTTTCCAGATCATGTCTCACAATATTAAAACAAAAATCGCTTTTGGTCGTATTATAGGACCTTATAGTGGCAATCCATTTCCAACAACACTATCAAAATCAGCTCTCAACGCAGTTTTCAAGGCCGATTCCTTACAAACACGTGTTATAGTAGACATGGGTTGGGGCAATTGGTGCATGTGCGAATACTGAAATTGGCATTCAAAATTTGAGGAAGTCTTGGATATGCATTTTTCTGAGGCAGACGACATAACTGAACTTACAATTGTTAATGATCCTGGGTGCTTTATATACAAGTGAGGCCTTTACACTGCTTACAGACAGTTTCCTGTAGATTCATACTACTTCTCATCTCTGTGGTACATCTGGGACAATAAGTATTATTTCTATACCGTACTTGCTGTGGGTCGAAGAAATGGAAGGTCAGCAAGCAACCCAAAATGCTGCATGTATTTGTAAGTCTTGGTGGTATTCATGCTTAATTTGTCTAGATGATCTCACTGGAGTGGAAAGTCAAAACACTGCAGCATGGTGTCAGCTGCAGAACAAGAATACATTAACTCACTTATGAATCAGGAACGAAGGAAATTGGTTCGTCATCCGAATTTCTTAGAGACTCCCTGAAATTCTTGGCAAAACTTACTTCTGTTTAGAGTGTTCATAGACGAAAAATATCACTGTTCATAAGAGAAAAAAACAAAACAAAATGTGAACAAAAATGTGCCACTAATTTGTTATTGTTTTTAAAACATGGTTTTTAAGTTTTATGTTTCCGCCCCAGTTTTGTGTCTGCAGACGCATAATATTTTCTTCTCATCTTATTTGTTCTGTGCATTTTCTCCCCAATTTATGGTTATAATGCTATTCTCTATCTGCATTCTAAAATATTATGCCTATTTTGTTGTGATTACTTACATGTGGGTTGTTACCCTATTTAGGGGGGAGGTATATTTACCTCCCGCTCTGAAATTTTTAGATAATTTTTGAACGGCTGTACATATGTGTCTAAATTTTAACAGCTTATTATATGTTGGTCTCATGCATATTGTGTCCAAATTTTAGCCTATTTGGATTAGTAGTTTAAAAGTTACAAAAATTTTCTTGGAGGAGTCTGGTACAGTTCCATTGTATTTCACATAGGCATTTCGAGCTGGCTCACACAGGACGCTAATGATAGACCTCCTACGAGATCGATTTGAAGCAAACTGGGAAAAAACAGGGAATCCAGTGGATGGATGTTTCTGCTGCTTGCATTTTATCTGTAATTGTATGTATACTGGCCATACTGCTGATGATGCTCTATGGATGTAGGGCGAAACATCCAGTGGCTTTATATGAGCAACAATGTTGTCTTCACTGCAGCTTCTCGTGCTTTTATTTGTTATAAATATTATTCTATAAACGATGAAGCACAGCCACTTTAGTAACATTTTACGAAGTCAAGCATAAGTAGACCATGTAGCTAGTCTATTGATTTTAGCCAGTGCTGTAGTTAGCTACATGGCTGCAAGATTTATTCACTATCCCTTGAGAGATTAAAAGGACAGAATAACCAGTTTGCTAATGTTGCTAAGTTTGCTAGGGATGATCATGGGATTTTTCTAGGTTGATGATCACATTAACTGAGAGGGATTTCATTTTCCACTTTCACTGACTGGCTTTAGGAGTTTCAAAGTACACAAACATTACCACTTTTTCACAAAGGAGCTATGGAGCTGTCAAGAGTTTGTTCTTCCACTGGATGAAGAGTATGTTGGATTTGCAAAAGCTGAAACTGGGCTACTGTATAAAAATGGTGTACTTTTCGGGAACTCTTTGCTAAACATGTGCGATAGTCATTCAGGCATTTATAATATGCAAGCTTTTCAGGACATTTCTAAGTTTTCAGTTCATCTTAACCCTGGTTCAATTTGTTAGGAATCACATTAATAGCTTTGCTGCTTGCTTGTTGAACCAAGGGCGGGTTTAATGAGATTAAACACTGGTTCGAATTTATTGAGAACTTGATAGATGGGTTAAGGAGTCACTACGATTCTTTATTCAATGCATGTGGCATGTTTGAAACACGTATTTCTGTGAGTCTATAGGCTCTTGCTAATTGTGTATCTGTCTGTGTATCGTTGACTCTCGTTGAAATTTCTTTGATCTTTATCGCAACACCGTGGAGAGACGTGAGGAAAAGCATTACCAAAATGCTTAACATGAATGCAGAAAGCATTGCCCAAGAATGTCACTGGCCCATGCTTTTTTGCCATGAGTTTATGGATCACGTATACTTGTGTGAATGTGGCTATGGCAATGTTCGTTATTGAAAGAAACTTGTTTCATACATGCATGAGTTTAGGAATAATGTAAAATGCAATTATTGTGGGTTTGTGCATTGGATAGAGTCTTAGATGGGTCTTACAATGTGCAACAGTCCCTTCAAGGTTGATGACATGATGAACGTTGAGAATATTTTGTAAGCGAACACCGCATCATATGAGATATTCTTTCTCTGTTTTACCACCTCCTTTTTAATAAGGACCAGAAAATTTGAGGCTGATTCTTGTATATAAGCCTCAGTTGTTCTTAGTTTGTTTCATGCCCGAAGACAATTCTGGCTTGAAGAATCCATCTCTCGCTTAGAAGTGTTTTCTTTATGAACGGATGTTCTATCTATCAAAATAAAACAAATTATTGACAACAGACTTCATCTGCATCACGTTGTAGCTTTATCACATCATTTGATTATCTTAACTATAAAATTGTGCTGCTGTTCATGTCGGTTGTGATTTAGCTCGTACTCTGTTTGCTCTTAGTTTTGCAGTATAGTTGAGGCTCATGTTTTTATAAACATGGTCTTCTTTAATAAAAGAGGGTGTTTTTTATTTCATTGGACCCGATCTAGCAACAAAGGTGTCTTCTTGTATTGTTTGCTCGTGGGTCCTGATTTTTTCTCATTTGTTTTGAGAGCATTTTGGGGCTATTCATCCTCTGAGATATACCTTCAATGTAGCTATGTGCTATATTGTTGTGCCGACTTTTTGGGATGTAATGGGATAGGAATGTGACATACATAAGAAATTCATAGCAATACTTTACATTGGTGTAGAACCTAAAATCATGGACAAAATATTTGGAACGCACCTGATTTAGAGTAAATCTGTACCTCTCTCCCTCTCCCCTATTTCAATGTTGATCATAAAAGCGCATACACGCTTTTTTTTAATAAGCACCAGCTCTATAAGCACCACTAGCCTCGATTTCATCAAATATCTAAGCACCAGGTAAGCACCAACCCAGCCTATGGCTCATTTATTGTCTCAAATAATTTCTTTGCTCTCAAATAAGCCTTTTGTGAAAAGCAGTTCTTGATTTGCTCTAGCGCAATAATTTCACTGCTTCCTGTAAAAATGTGAGTGTACTCAGCGTCAAAGTCAGACAAGTTCACTTGAAGCCTTTTTAGATGATTCATAGATGATTTACATAAGCACCACTTGAGCACCAGTTGAGGCTGGAATGGCCAAAATTTCAAGCACCACCGAGGCTCATTTTTGAGTTACTGGTGCTTATAAAAAAAAAGCGTGTAGTATCCTCCAAACAACTCGAAAACAACATTAAAACAGGGGGACGGGGATTTTTTACTTTGTTCCAATACATTTTGTCCACGATTGTCTGAGATAGCTCATATCTAATGTGTACCTTAAACCTATCTCAGGTGGGCTTTTTTGGAGGTATCAGAAGCGGGGAGGGGGGGCTTTTTGGCTCCCCCGTTCTAATTTCTATACTAGAGTACCTACAAAGATAAAACTTGGTAGTGAGTTCCCTTTACTCTAAAAGACTCCAAAAAATTAGGCAGAATTGTTTCTCTCCCCAGGCTACTTGAGATATGACGTCATGAGTAACCACATGTAAAATAGCCCAAGTTTTGCCCGACTTTGCCCAAAATCACTTTTTTGACCCTAAAAACCCAAAATTTGGGTCAAATTTGCTGAAATTTGTTTTATTGGGTTCGTTTCATACTTTTCCATTGCATTTTTAGCATTAAAACAATATTCCACAGGTTTAATGTGGTTTTTTTTGAGTTTTAAATTTTCTGGGATTTTCGACCCTTTTTTGAAAATTGGCCCAAGTCACGTGACCCGTCGACCAAAACATTTGCAAACTTGGCCAGAATACGTGTCAATAAATTCTGGGAGGGTACTGTAAAGCTTGGCTACCAAAGCGTTGCCAAAAAAAGTTATTTTAGGATATCTGACAGGGGGGGCCAAAAAGACCCCCCTTCCCTCCCCCCCGCCTGAGATAGTTCCATCTGTCCTTAAATTTTCTGATGATGATGTTTGATACTCTACAAAATATGAAAATTGCAGATGAGGACGCGACTTTTAATTGGTGTCGACTGCATTTTATACTTTGTGACATGCTTGCCAGTGCTTCCACTGAATTCTTTCAATCACCAGAGCCCCGATTCTATTAAAAGAAAATGTGAAACTTGTATCTTGTGTAAGGTCGATGGGGGTATGGCAACTTCTATGGCTGATACATAACAAGATTGCCATTTATTGACATTGAATGAAGGCATAATGCAATGTGCATGATCAGGGAAGACTTGCCTGATGGAAGTACATTTGCTGTGTGTAACTACATATATCACAATAAGTATAGCTAATGTCATCAGGTGAATTATATAAAGGCTTTGCATTATTATGATTGCATCAGGATTACCCAATTGGTCATTCATTTCACTGTGAGTTCGTATTATCAAATACAAGCTGTTTTGACTTTTATGAAGGTTTCTTTGGCATGTAACTAGATAGTGACTATGCAATGAGTCACCACACGAGTCACCACACGAGTCACGAGTTCTTGCTACTGTTTGATCAGGCTGACACGAGTCACCACCCTTCTTTTTAACCCTAGTTGTTGTGGGAGGGAGGCAAATATTTTTACCTCCATAGTGGTTTTTTGCAAACAACTTCAGAATGCCTCATTCTGGAATAATGAAACTTGGTCACTTCTAATATTTCTTTATAACACATTTGCACCTCAACGTTCAGCTCCATAGATTAAGTAGTTCATAAGATATCAGATATATGCGATTGGAGCCTAAAATCGACCAATTTTGAGGCAGATTTTTTAGGAAAAAGTTGGGTTTAAAAACAAGATTTCACATTCTAAATAGGTTATCTACACTATTTGGAACATTTTAGATCAATCAGAATAAATTTTTCAGGGCTTTGAAATTTTGCATAATTAATGAGCAACTAACGATATTTATGCTGACGTCATCATTAATTATGCAAATCTATGCATATTTTACAACTTGAATAGTTGCCCTATTAGTACATGCTATTGGTTTGGGTGTGGCTGTTGTGGTTTGTGAGAAAAGTAGGGGGGGGGGCTTTTTTGTCCCTCCCCCACACTAACTAGGGTATCCCTTGATCTCCCCCACCCATCTCCCGATCGGGAAGCTCAAATTACATGAAATTTTGCATGGGTAATCCTTAGGCATTCAACTTTCCAGAAAACATCCACTGGGTTCACTATCTTTGCTCAGTTTGCTTCAAATTGACCAGAAAGGAAGCCTACCATCAGCGTCCTGTGCGAGACTGCTTAAAATGCCCATGTGAAATACAATGGAGCAGTGCCAGAATACTCCGAGAAAATTTTTATATCTTTTAAACCACTAATCAAAACCACCTCAAATTTGGACACAATGCGCATGAGGAATAACTGTTAAACGTCATCAAGAACTAGATAGATATGTGCAGCAGTTCAAAACGTATCGAAAACTTTCGGAGGGAGAGGTAAGTATACCTCCCCCTCCCCCCTAAATAGTGTTAAATGCTTACAAACATCGCCACACTGCGATAGTTACATAGGTTTTGGAGATCTCAAATTTTCCTTACGGTATGCAGCAAAAACTATAAATAGTAATTTGAATTCTGTATGTCCATGCACTACTGGGGCGGAGTTATCGCACTGTCTTCTGCTGATCATTAGTTTCGGTGGCAAAATAAGAACACTTGCAGATAGTGCCGACTTTTCAATGTATAACAAGGAATGTAAATAAAAAATGAATTTGCTAACAGATACCACTTCAGGTCAGGGAACACTCTTTTGGAACTATGGCCAAATCACATTAACGTGCGCACCCCATAAAGTTATACAATACATAAGCCACATACCTCTTCCACTTATAGAAAGGATTCAGATCCACTTCACCGATTTATATTTATACTCAACTGAGTCGTATCATCACATCCAATTGACATAAAACATGCTAACACTGCAGGTGAGTTACTGCATGGAAATCAGAGAAGTATAACTATAAACTCTTTTGTCTTATCAAATGGTTTTATTTATCTTACCCATTTGTTCCACTTTTTCCTAGCTATAACTCGGTTACACGAAAAATGTATGCACCATGCATATGAAAACATTATCAAATTATAAGGCCTGCTGCAAACCTATTGCAAATGAATGCTTCTAAATGTGTTTTCGCAATAAGGACCTTTAATTAACGAAGAAAAGTGTTCACATAGCATTAAATAACGAAAAGCACATAGAGCCCGTTCGCTTAACCCTAGTTGTTGTTACTTGTGCTGTTGTTGCAATTTGTCTATCTGTCCCTGTAGCAAACCTTACTTCTATTACCATTCTTGCACCCATACAGTAAAGTGTACATCGTGGCTCACCAAGGCAGGCACTTCAGTAGTCTAGACTGATTGATCCATAGTCACAAAAAACCACTAATCTGGAAACACAGGGCCGTAATGCGGTAATTTTATTGTTCTGGGCTGCCCACGTTGAAGTGTAGGTGCGGGCCGTCATTATATGGGATGAAACGTAAACACTGGACATGATCAATCATGCGTGAAATGAGATTTTTCATTACCAACATTACGATTGAAAATATAATGCCACGTGACAGCCCGCCAATCCTGTTACGACAGCCACGTTGTCGGCGGGAATAGCAGTTAATGCTCAGCTATAATGCAAATTGCTCTGCGATTGTCGAGCATAAGTTAGGCCTAATAGGGTACTCGAGACGACAATCTTCTGTGACTGGCCCTCAAACAATGTCTCAGCAAGATTACTTTTTCAGTGGCGACGAATTTGATCTAATTTTCCAATTGCTTGATGAGAGTCTTCTATCGGAGGATGGCATTGAGATTGAGAATATGAGTAAGGAGAGTGCAGATTTGAATGAAGATTTCGATGCTGCTGTTCAAGAGGTGAGTGGCGATACTTTGTGTCGCTGGTCATTGTACTACACCCTTCCTTTTTGGCTCTGGTTGATAATTATGTTGTTTGTGTATCGAATTTACTTACTGGAACACCTGGGCGAATAGATGGCAAAGTACCTACACCCCTAGTTGCTAACTACCTGGAACCATCAGCTCTTTTTACGCTAGGACGACCTCTATCACGATGCTGCGCTAGAAATGAGCGCTCTACACATGTTTAAAACCAGAATGCCTAGTAGATGTAGAGGACTAGAACCTTGCGATAGGTTTATGCAATGTATATTATCCCAACTTATATATAGAGGCCTGTTGCCTGTTAGGCTAGCTACCTAGATATATGTGCAGGTTTTAAGTAAATGCCTGTTTCCAATTTTAATTATATACCTAGTTGTTCTTGTTGCCTGTGCCGTGTTGCTCTCATGCTACATAGTGGTGTAGCTACGTAGGGCTAGATAGCTGAACGTGTCTTTACCGGAAGCTGAATCAAGAGTGATGTTTTATATACAACTGTGGAAATGTTTCTTTATTTGTGTTAAGTTGTTTCTTTAGCTGTATCTTCTATGTTAATTTAATTTGTTATTTAATGTTGTTTTGATCCGAGAACGGTAGTTTGTTTGTACTTTCTGTAAGCCTCCGGTGGACTTTCCCGTGCAATGTATTATTTCATGTGAATGTTTATCTTTTAGTTACTGGAACCTGATACTGACCAAGAATGCCACAAAATATGTAAAACAAAAGGAGGAATGAAACGACACATTAAAGCAAAGCACGCCATCGCTGATGTGGCATCTCCTCCTGAAATTTCTTCATCACATTCACAGTCCTACATTCACCCTCTTCATATCAAAACACTTGCTGAAAGTTCTGCAGCAATATAGTTGCCGATTTCTGCTTTGCTGCAGATATTCGTGATAACATTACAGCTCTAGATTTTACTTTGGAGGATTCAAGTATAATGCATGGTTATATAAAAGAACCGTTGGAAAAAACATGGCTCTAATCTTGAAAAGTTGCATCCTGTGCTGTATCAGTCTGCCTTTCAAACAAGTTGGTTCCCGTCGTTAACAAGAGCAACATCTCTTACACTTTCTACAGAATTGATCTCGTCTGTTGCTGCTTTTGTCGCTGCAAAAAAACTCCCTTCTTCGTCTGCCATGGGCACTCAGTCAATGCCAGAGTTGACACAGAGGCAACGTGATGCCTTGGGATATTTGAGCGTAGCTGTTATGCGAAAATTCTATAGCAGAATACGATATTCCAGTAAAGATAGCACAGAGGTAGACCAACAGTATTTGTCAATATTGATTGCAGGTAAAAGCATGGGAGAACACAAGGATATGCACAGCCTTGTTAATATACGTGATAGAGCAGGCTTATGGAAAGCGACCGCGCCTGCTTTCAATATGTTTGCGTGTGCTGAAAAGTTCTTTTCCACTCATGTTAAGTTACCCACTAGAAAGATTGATTGTGGTAGTATTGTTACTAGCTTGTTGAATGACTAGCAACTGCAGGCTGAATATCGCAAGGTTGTAGACGCTGCAAACTTAAAAGTTGAAAAGGACTGTTCACAGGATCTTTTGGAAAAGCTGCTGACAATGTACATTAGAGTTCGATTATTTTCTTATGCCCGGTCTAAAATTGAAGCTCACAAGTCTCGACAAAAGAAATCCGCGAAAGAAAAATCTCTGCGAAAAGAACTGCGTATGAGTGCAGCCAACAATACGTAGTCTTCAATAAAGTGAGTTTTTTGTGCCATGGTCTATGCTTGTATAGTTCATGTGAGTTGCTTATCCTGTGTCCGTTCGTCACTGATTTTTACTTTAACTACGCCATGCATTTTACGATAACATCTTGTTTGCATAGGAATCTGTCAATAACCCTCCCTAAAAAAATGTGAGCATGCACTAGGAGATATTTGTAGCCAGATAGGTTAAGGAATGAACTACTTTGAGTACTACAATACTATCCTCGGTGAAGAAAAGTACAACCATTTGGTAGAAACCATGCTACATACACCATTACTTATAATTTAGTTATTCAGTCTTCTTTCTTTTTCTGGATCGGCATGGAAGTGGCGTGTTATCGGGCTCGGGTTACATTGCCTCTAATTGTTCTCACAGTTTTCTGATTTCGGATGGTGTTATCGTTATATCCAAGGTCACGAATGCTAGGATTGTCTTTACGCCTCCCAATTGACCTCTGTTGTCCAAAATAGTGCTCTAGAGGATCCTGGCTGAATCTCTCTGTGAGAATGTATGACACTCCACTCTCTAGCAAATACTTATTTGCTTCTGAGATGGCATATGCAGTGATCTTCAAACCTTCAAATGTCTGCCAAGAAATGAACATATTAGATCTCGCGTTGTCAGTAAAACTACCTGGTCGTGCAGTAATCGATGCCTTCCAACTCTCAAAATAGTTAAGGAAATCCCCAACAAGCCATTCCAGCCGTGGGTCTAAAGAATTATCATAAGGTTTAAGGTCAATTTTTTGCTTCGTTCTCCATGCATCCAAGCTTCGAACATTTACGCAATCAAAAAATTTGTCCATCATTTGGCAGAATTGGCTTGTGCCTTGTGCATCAGCACCACCATAGTGTTTAAGGACAACTGCGACTGTTGAGCTTAAAATGTTTGCAGCAAACTTCACATTCATAACTGAAAATGAATTCAATTCAATATGGTTCCGGGTAATATGTGGTAGCAGCTGTAGCCCCATATCTTGATCCTCGTAGTACAATTTTGCGATATGGGACCAAAGCAGATAGTGACCGTCATTCCACATGTATCTGCTTGCCTTTCCAGAGCCAGAATTATGCAAGCAGTTTCTCGCTGTTTTTATTATGTGAGGAGGATCAGAAATCAAGTACAACCATCTGCCCTCGTCTCGACTGAATATGTTCTTGACCTTATAGACAACATCTGTGTTATCAAAGTCATTACAGTCCATATGTTTATGCATACGGTAAAACGCACGATTTGCTGATGCACCGTCACTCGTGGTGGCAATAACTTTCAAATCACAAGTGTTCTCCAGGATGCTGACTGCCTTCCAGAACAGTGGAAATATTTGGGTTGCTGATGCTCCTATTGTAGCAAAATTCGCGAACGCAAACTTGAAAGGATTCACTAGGCCTCTGACTAGGAAAACAAGAATGTGGGTTGCTAGTTGCTATTTTAGGAACTAAACCAGTGTTCAATGCGTCATTACCCAGATCAACGTAACCCATCAACTCCCCGTGTGCTTATCCCACACCAAGTTCTCCTGGATTTTCATCTCATCAAATGCTATAATTACATTTCTCTCATGGGAAGTGAAATCTTTTGTTTTTTGACATAGCTCCTCTACTACTCGGAAGTTAAATCCCCTCTCTGGTCGAATGTAATTTTTAAAGTCTCTTAATCGCCGTTTGCTTGGGAGAACAAGAATGCCTGTCCCTTTAGTCTGATCATATCGAATTTCATCATATACTGCTGGTGATTTTGATGCTAAGCTTAAGCAGAATTTCATGACTTGTGGGTGGTAGCGGACTCCATTTCTTGGTTTCTTGAGGTATTCTTGTTGCTCTGACCAAAATAGTTTCATGAACTCGGGGACACCTGATTCATTAGCTGAATTGAATAAAGCTTGGATCATCGTGATCATTTTCCGAAATTGGTCTGGCTCGACTCGCTATTTCCTCTTCCAATTTTTTTACCTCCTCCTGCAACTTCCTTTGTTCTTTTCGCTGTTCTTGCAATGCTTTTAAAATGCGCTTAGTAGAAGTGTGGCTGATGGGAGCTTTCAAACTCGCAGGCGTTTGCAGCTTAGCCAACTTTTGGTTTTCTGATTTAGATTGACTATGATCTTCCGCTGAGCAGCTTGTACACATATCTGGTGTGTTGACCATTAAGTAGCAATATTGAGCTCTGAAAAAAACCTTCTGTTTGATGAGGGGTGGTATACTTTCTTCATCCTGTGTGAAATCAGTTAGCTGTGAACTTAGATCTATTTTCTCAACCATTGTATGAGGTATGGTACTAGCAGCAAAAATCTTAGTTCCTGGACACAAGTGCCATGACTTCAGATCTTTGATAAGTTGTGAAAGGGGAATATTTTTCATAGATCGTCTGTTTTCCGATATATTGGGTGGTCGTCAGGAAGGTACCAGCCAAAAACTCTAGTAATGAACTCTAGAGAGCAATCAACGTATATTTCGTGTTCAGGAATCTCACACTTTTTATGTTTCAATGTTGCTGTCAGATACGAATCATTAGATTGTAAGATCCATGACGGGGAAAGCTTCAGTAGCTTAGATCGGCTTTTCAGTTCCTCAAAACTTTTGTAGCATTTTCGTTTTTGTTGATTTGATTGTGAAGCTAAGGTCTCTGTTGCTAATCGTCGCTTTGCAATTACATTAGATGATGACGGCCTTGCAGTGATTCTAGAACAAAGAGGAAATGACATGGGGTTGGGATGATAGGTTTTTACGTTAGATGTATTTACTTTATGTGTGATGCAATTGTTTCTTTATTGCATGAAAATTTTGCGGCGTCGCGGTTGAGTTAAAAAACAACACGAAATTAAAATGCCGCAAAAAATTGTATTTGGGCCAACGGCAAAATTAAAACGCTCCAAAAATGGAACTTGGCATGCATAAACTACAGGATGTAAACTTTTATTTAACATCGAGAAAAATGTTTGATGACGTCATAATTAGTAATGACGCCATGATTAAGGAATCTGGACCAAAAAAATCAAAAATTTTGAAAAAAATTTCTTTCGTTCAAAATTTATTCTTAACTAATAAAAGACACATTTTAACACTAAAGGGCACCAATAGGACGTGTTCCTCCTTAAAATTTGCTTAAAACCTTCAAAAGCTGCTCCTTTCACCCTAGTTTTTGTCCCAGGTGGTCCCGACAAATGATCAATATCTTGGGAACCCCTAAGGGTGGGGATTCAAAATTTGGCCAGAATGTAGCTAAGATAACTTTATTAAAAGTCAAAATAGGGTTAAATCTGGGCCATGAAGATGATGACAATTTAGGTTTTCACAAACATCATGGAGTATTACTTAGAATAGAGGCATTTGGCAAATGTGTGTTAAACTAAAGGTCGTTTTTTTTTGGCACAAGGAAGTCAGTTCTGCTTTCATTTTTTATTTATACCGGGAAATTGAAATGCAGCAAAATCTGTATTTTGCCTGAACCGCAAAATTAAAATGGCCGCGAAATGCAATTTTGACCAAAATAACGCGAAATTTTTATGCAATAAAGTATACTGCATGATTTGTGTGAATTTGAGATTACTTTTGATGATAATTATGCATTGGTGCACTCCAATAAAAGGGGGCAGAAACTACATTCCTACTCCAAATTTTTGTGACTTTTGCAAATGAAAACTATTACCAGCATGACACTGACAAATCCACCATAATGCTCCAAGATCTGTTGCTTTTTTTTTTTTGCAAATTGTTCAGTACAAAAGTTTGGACAACTTTCGTAAGTAACCACCCACATCTTATACTACATACATGCAACCATCAGCAAACTGTCTGAGCTTTCACTAACCTCCATCTACTAAAACACATTGCTTAGATCGTATGTTGTAGTGTTTCATTGTCTGCCAAATCTACAGGTCATGTATCTGACGATTCAGTTTCCACTGATGGGAAATCTGTGATCATTTTTGGCTGCACTAATTAAAAATAATTCCACAACAACCTGCAGTAGACAATATTCATTGACTGCTTGATTTCAATATTTCTGACGCTTCGTACTTCTGTATGTCTGGTTTGTAATGTTTTGATATTTTAGTTTGTGTGAAGTTCGATCATGAAATAGTAATGTTTGTTGTGACATTATTATACGCATGTTTTTGGCGAAGAATTTTTATGAAAAGTACGGAAGAAGTGATGACCGCAATAGCGAATTTACTTGGTTTTCAATTAGTTTAAATTCTGATCAGTGATGATTACGTGGCTGTTATGCCTCACTGCCTTAGCGTAAAATCCTTTTGTCGGTCTTTATCCTTTATTTTCTACTTTATTTACTTTGTGTTGTTGTGAAAGATCTGCTAATTTCTCTGTTTTGAACTTTTTCAATGCTCAGCTTGTAACCCTATTCCAAATTATTATCTGTAGTTAATTGATTGCTATAATTACAAGAAGAATATAATTTTACAGAACCTACTATTACTCAGAACTAAGCTCAAATAGCTCAAACGGTGTTCTTCTTGTCTAGGTTTGATTGTTACGTAGCTTGCTTGTTGACAATAGGGACACTTGTTTTCACACAGTAGAGGTGCGTTTCTTTCTCTAGGCGAGTTTCATACATCTCTTGATGTAATTCTGTTATTGTTTGTTGGTGAAAAGCTATTTGCAAAATGGAATGAAAAAAGAAAGCGAAAGCTGATCGAAAATTGTCTTCTTTTGCATTTCTATAGCTGTCTTTCTTGTTCTCCTACATTTTTACTTCTTGGGCCTTGTCCAGGCTGGAGTGTTGCTGACCTGTTGCTAAACATTTAGAAAAGATTTGAGCCTTGTGTTGCTTATAAAGCCTTGCATCTATAAAAAGCATGCAGATGTGAAACACTATTCTGCGACCTTTTGTTTATACTGTAAGTTTTCAGCAGTAGGTTGCCTCGCCCTTCCTTTATATTTCATTGAGCAATGTTTTAAACTTGAGTGCAAAAAAATACATAACAAGTATTTATACGAAAACTATCGGCAAAGAGGAACACCTTTTTCAGACGAAGAAGTAGAAGAATTACGGTTTTTCTTGCCATATGCATAAATCAATTGCAGAATTTGTAGATTTGCGGCAGTGGTCCACTCGAATACTGTCATGATGAGCAATAGTTAAGTACCATACTCACTGATAGTTAGATCTTTAGGTTCGAAGTGAAGCTCGCACACGTACAAATTTTGATCTTCGATCTGCTTCCGAAGGTCTGCGTCAACAACTCGGTCTTTAGTAATGATGTGAGTTAACTGTTGTCTCCATTTCGTATTAAATTCGTCTTTTCCACGCATCACTCGAAACAAAGACACTTTCTTATCGACTGATAGCTTGATATTTTTGTTGTGTGATGAAGAGCAACCATAAATACAGCAATTGCTTCCCACCATCTTGCTAGTCGTTTGTTTTGTTTTGAAAGATAACTTCACCACTTGCGCGGGAAGTGACACATTTCATCCCGTATAAAGTGGCCTGGGTCGAGCGTTTAGCGGGACAATAACATGAATAGACCGCACTTCAGTGTTTCCAGACTAGTGGTTTTTTGTGACTATGAAAATATGCTGCAGTCTCTGTCAGAACGTCTAGAAAAATTGGAAACTATATCTTATCAGAAAACTAGTCAGCAAGGTGTCGTGCTTCCAGGTCATGTTAAGGCCAATGGTAGACCACAACTTAAATGCGCATCCCGCACAACAAAAAATCTTCCCTGCACTGATTGTCTCCGGTGTGGGTTAACCGGGCATGTTTCTAGACAATGTTCTTGGTTTTCTAGAAGCAGGACAAAGGAAAATGTGAAATCTGAGAGAGGCAATGCTGTTTCACAAACCTTCTCTCCAACTCACTGTCGGAAAACTGAAATCGCTTGTTGTAGGGGGATATACGACGGCTGCTGCAAAACTAATGCCTGCCAGTAATGAAGTTGTACGAAGTGTTTCCAACTTTGTGTCATCTGGCACAGCTCTATCTGGGTCAAGGTCAAATCATGATAATGGGATGGGTATTTCCAAAACAATGGTCAAAGCACGTGCAAAACCAAGTGCCTACGTCAAGGTCAAACTGTGATAATGGGTGAGTTTCTGAAACAATTATGTCAAACCCTAATGATAATGCTGTTTGCACAGTTTTTTGCCTGGACAAAGGTCAAACTCCAATGAGCTGTGTGTTTCTGAAACGAGTGTATCATCTGTAACAGCTAATGCTGGGGTGAATGTGTTGACTCCTTCCAGGTCGATATGTTTTATGCTGATGAGAGGGCTGGTTTAATTGGTGCAACCAATCAACACAGCAAACCAAATGCAACTGGTGAGAGTCATCCCTGGAAAAGTTTCATTAAGTCAGTCCAGTACACAACCCTTCTCCAACTTGACTTGTCCTGTTGCTGATTCAAGTATCAACTGTAGCGTAAAACAACAACAAAGCAGTGAGAGGGAAACCATTTGTCATGTTCTCTCCGGTAGTGACAGAAATGAACCAAGGAATGCTTCACACCAGTCAGACCAGTTGACTACAACTGCACACAGACCAACTGATCGGAAACAAGTGTATGGTATCTGCCGTTCTTGATGATGTTTATCAGTCCTGTCTCTGGGACACGGGTTCACAGGTATCCCTGGTCAGCAAAACGCGGGTGGAGAAACAACTTCCTCACCACAAATATATGCATTCTAATGGGCCTTCTGAACGAAAAGGACTTACGATTGACAGCTGCCAATGAATATGAATCTAGCATACCTTACATCGGTTATATCGAAGATAAATCCTGCTGGGAATGAATGTCATGAATCTGTCCTGGTCCCTGCTATTGTTACAAATGCTGACCTCTACGGACCCATCATTAGGTTTAAGGTTATCCAAAACACAATCAAATACTGAACTCTACGGACCCATCATTAGGTTTAACGTTACCCAAAACACAATCAAATACTGAACTCTACGCACCCATCATTAGGTTTAACGGAATCCAAAACACGATCAAATACTGAACTCTACTGACCCATCATTAGATTTAACGTTATACAAAACATGATCAAATACTGAACTCTACGCACCCATCATTAGGTTTAACGTTATCCAAAACACAATCAAATACTGAACTCTACGCACCCATCATTAGGTTTAACGGAATCCAAAACACGATCAAATACTGA
>JAOBRC010249686.1:0-14243 GCA_027575255.1 Scolionema suvaense | reverse complement strand
CCAAGTTATGTATTTCAAAAGTTTCATGTGCAATTCGCACACAGTCTCTGGCAGCTAAAAACCATGTCGTTATGTTTCCTGTCCTTTCATCGACAGAGTTATTCCCTGTGAATAGGGGGAGAGTGGTAGCCACTTTGGTCTGTCACTCTCTGAGAGGTATTTCACTCCTATATGCATTGCTAACACCCGATGTTGCGTCGTTCATTTCACTTAGTGTTTTGTGTTTTCTTTATCTATTCCCTGAGTGGGAGAAATGCCTTGGTACTAACTAACATCTTGCAAAGAAATGAAAGCTCCGATGGTACGGCAAATTGTACGCTAAATGACAGACATTGACTTCCAATTCTTGGAACGTAGCCATGGGCCACACTCCAACGGGCAGGCAGTGCAGATCGAAATAGTGCGGGGGACGTATTATGTCGTGAACCCCAAACACGCCACTTGACTTATGCCGCGAACATAAGCCAAGCTTATTTTCATCTACACAGACAGCCATCCACTGACAGTCTTCCCGTAGCCCAATCATTTTCAATAATGTACTACTTGTGGCGTTCAGATACACAAGATAATACTGTGCACATGCCTTTCTACGCATTAACGCTATATTGCCCTTGTTTGATCAATAATGCATCACGTTCTGATACACGGCAGATGCATAGGTTTCGGTAGACCAGAAAAAGTCGCTTCTAACTCATAAATAGTTCACAAAATTATCAAGTCAACTCTTCCTTTACCCATGTGAGTGCATAACGAGCAAAGCGACTAGTATTTTATAGGTGTTGCGAGCTTTTTCTTCTGCTACCATATGATTGACAGGTCCGGAGGTCGCATATTTCTCTTTATGAACCCATTCAGCAAATTATTTGCGATGAATATCTGTGCTACCCGTCACCTGCGTTGAAACATTTACCCCCGCGACGATTACTGTACATCCTGAAGATAACACTAGGAAACCATGAAGCGTTGATGAGACTCGGGCATGTAAAGAATAGAGTGCGAGATTTCATCGCGACCAGGAATACCTGGTTGCTCTACGGAAAAATATAGTGACATTGTGCCGAAAAATACTAGTCCCTTCGTGGGTTTGTCGGTCAGACTGCAGTTGTGTATCAGATGAGAGTTGCTGTGTAGTCAATGTTGGAGTTAGAAGGGACTATGCTAGTCTAAGGTTTCGGTTAAAACAATCCATTTCTCATCGATCTTGTTTCCTTTCCGGTCCATGTCTACCTGTCTACAGCAACTTGAAACGGACGAACACTATGATACGGATCTTGCGACGCACTTCAAATTTACCAACATTCTATTTAGCCGTCAGATGTGATATCAATGTGTAAATTTCACTTCCTATTCAAAGAAATCATATGATCAGAACAGAAAGCGGGAACAGCGAGGAATGCAAGCAAATGGCTTGATCTTTTAGCAGATAAGGGAGGCACATCTGAAATGGAACATTAGTGAAATTAGCAAGGAATCTCAAAACAAATTTTTTGGCGTAGGATGATAAACTTTTCATGGATTCGCACAGGATAGTAACGTATGGCGTGTGCTACGGCATTCGCGTGCGATCGCACGCGACTCACGGAGAAGCTTGAGAACTCATAAAGAATATCTTCAACAGTTCTCTACATGGTGGTTATCGATACTAATTATCCATAAAACACTCAACTATTTATACAGTTCACAAACCAGGTTATTACAAAATACTAGGCTGGTACCATAATAAACACAAGCATAATATATATTCATAACGCAGTTTCTGTAGCACAACTCAGGTTTCAACTGTCTTTTTTAGCCCTGCACTTACAAGTCATTAATTACTTTGATGGCTGTAATCATGAAACTGCAGCAATGAAGACAACAAGTAACATCATGGTACCAGTCCAATATGTACGGCATGATGGCTGTAATCAGTATCTGAGCTATTACATGGTACCAGGTAATTTCATGGTACCAGCATATTACGAAACATACACTGAATGAATGATAGCATAGTCTGTTCAGGTCATGGTCTTCTCAACACTCTTCTAATGATCACTTTGTCGCAAAAGACTTTCACATTTAGATACATTATCCATAGCTCTAATTGATGTGTACTTATTACCTTCATAAACTGAAAGCCAAACATGTAACTTAAATCAATTAATGATCTGCAGATGAAGTCAAACATGTTGGTTTATAGAGAATTGTCTTCCTCTAGAAAACAAGTCCCAGTTTCCTAATTCTCAGGAATATAGGAAATAATCAGCTTACCTTTACAGCCTTGTACTAGTTGAATAAGCCAAGTGATCTTCCTCGCAGAACTTATCTCTGAGTACATAAAACTACTTTTCTGTCTACAATAGCGTAGCCACTTCATGAAAGAACCATAATGAACACAATGAATTATAACGTAAACATAACTTAAAACAAAATGCACTGCTTCAGTTAAAAATGGGGAAATCTAGAGCGTGGTAGCACACTAAGTAACAAATCACACCTCAACCCCTAAAGACCAACCGATCTTTCTGGCTATTGTCTCTTAAGATGATGCAGAAGAAACTGCAGGGAGGAACTCAACTCAACAGAAGCTTTCAGACCAGCAGGCAGACACTCCCCATGAATCAAAGATCTCATGCATTGAAATTCCAATATTCACCTTTACAATGAACCACAAATGCTTTGCCTACCTCAATGCTGTTTCGCAACAGTTCTTATGCTATGTTTTTTAACCATGTTTTGTATGAAGATAGCATTAAATACTTAGGAAAATGCACAGATCCAAATATGAACTCTCAGTCAAGAGAATACAAGCACAAAGACAGAGAGCGATGACATGCTATCTAAAGAACATAATTAAATACACAAAAATCGAATAAACCACTGTCATCTTGGACGTACCAGGTCAAGTACAAACTCTTCTTCGCGACAAGCCTTGGTGGTAGATCTTGCAAAAACATAGCTGGTTTTTATTTGAGTAAAAAAGCTGGCTTAAATGGTTCTTATTCAATGTTATTTTAAGTCCTATACTTTTCACTGTCCCTCTGATTCCCAAATTCGGTCATCAGTGACGTCATATAGGACCATTTCTATCGTCTATGGTTTCCCAGGCAACTGAACATTGAAAGTATTCCTATAAACATCATGCGTAGCATACTACACCTTTCATTTCGACAAAAAAAAGTTTTGATTATACATATGTTCAGTGAAGAGCAATTTGACAAGAAAGGTGGGCTATTCCACTTTGTCTGAACATAGGTACGTCATGCATAACTACTGTTCAGCACACCAAAATTCTCTACCTAAAAGCAGATATCTCTGGAACTATGAAAGATTTTTTTCGTGAAATGAAAAGCTACAACCATGTTTTGGAAGGCTCTCTTACCATGCCAAAAATCATTTTAGACTGGCATATGGCTATAATTTAATCGAGTTTAAGAGATGATTTCTAGTCATCTTGTTTTACATATAATGAACTCTTTCACAATTTTGCATAACAAAAGAGCCTTACAAGCTATTATGTATATTGTCAGTGTGGGTAATTACAGAACACCTTCCGGTAATTTGATCTGTGATAAAGAAATATAGCAGATAGCAGATATAACGCAAAATTTGTGAAGAGAGGCTTTTTGTCAAATGCAAAAGTCTTCATAGAAAACTTTTCATTTCCAGAAAACATGGAAAAGTTTTGAGCTCCAAAATTACCTGGGTAAAAGCAAATCATGACGCACATGTGGGAAAATGTGGCCCACGACGAAAGTTTCTAAAAATATAAGAATTGACTCAGATTTAACCAATGTATTTACTTGTTATGAAAGAGACATTTCTTAACTCCGATATTTCATGTCCTGAGAGTCTTAACCTTTCCGTCACAAGTTCGCAAAACTAAGGATAACTCTGAAACTACTTAGGTATGTTTCATTGGAAGAGCCAGCCCTCAGTAACTTAACCCTTCCCGTGCCGATCCCGACTATAGTCGGGATGGCATGGGAGGGGATTAAATTGAACTGGGACCCCTAGGAGCGTGGCAACCTATGGTTCCAGTTAGAACCCGAACCAACAAAGTTAACCCCTTCAAAAACTATCTTTAAAAAGGGCTAAATCTGGTGAAAACCGGCTTGTAGGCTTGGCACGGGAAGGGTTAAGCTGCAGATAACTCTGAAAGTAGTAGCACTGTTGTCTGCAATGGAGTTCACCATATAAATGGATGGTTCCAAATGCGGGAAAAAGCTGCACATAACTTATAATTAGGCACTGTCGGGTACCTTATTACATCAAATTAAGCCGCGTACTTAATTATGCCGCACCTTCAAACATGCGGCTTAATAAAAGCGCGGCTTAATTAACGGTGCGGCTTAATAGAAAGCGGCTTAATTAAAGACCAGGCAAGTTATAGAAAAACTCAATTACTGCCGGATGACTTTATTCAATATACTATATCACTGCTTTCTACCTTGGCATTAAGTTCCTCCAAAATATCGTTGCTTTCATCGTGATAGTTGTAAAAGTCAATCCGTTCTAACTTTGTCTCCACTATTGAATGATTCCTGCGGCTTAATTAAAACCTCACAAACCCCTAATTTTGGCAAAGTGCAGCTTAATTACAGTGCGGCTTAATTTCATGCGGCGACATTAGATACGTGGCTTAATTTGGCGTAATAAGGTACTAAGCAGTTCCTCATACAGGGATCAAATTAAGCGACCGTAAACCGCGATTCGTGATCTCACAATTTAAAACCGCGATTGAACAATCCAGTTTGAAATAAAAATCGCGGAGTTTAGCAGATGTGAAACAAGAATGCGGTCGATATCGCATTTCTCATCAGATATGCGTCGTACGCAAATAACAATTGATAATCGCCTCATGCAGCCAATCTCTTGCATAATCTGGAGTGCCTGGAGATCAATCAACTTTAACTATCACACGTGTTCTCATTCAAAGCATTTATTGGATCAGCAAACCATGCAGACCTGTCAACATAATCGTTCTAAGCAGCAGTGTAGTTGAAAAAGCATGAAATTTGCACTCTGTGACTCTGCTCTATTTGGCCGAAAATGAATTTCCGTGAATGTTTGTTTTTGTCCGGTTTATTTGTGGAGGAAAGTGCCGGAGAAATCAGCCCTCAAGAAATTAAGCCGATCAGATCAAGTTTGAGCTTTACTCAAAATGGAGGTCAAAGCTACGACAGGCGCTGTGGCTTTACCGAGAACGATGGCTCCTTTCCACCCAGAATCTATTAAAGAAAATGAATGTGATTATCTTATCACAACATGCCGCAGGTCTCCGGCAACTGAAGTATACATGTCGAATATCTATGCAATTCACTACGACCAGATTCTTTTTAGTAGCTAGCTAGGAAGATAGGTTTTGTTTAGTGAGCTCTAAATGATCTTGTGGTGGACTGAGATAGGACTCCTGGGAACTACTTTCGCGGACTTTAATTTGAGATGTTCACCTGTCATTTTAAGTGAATTTTAGTGTGGTTTGCGACCTATAAATGCTCTAGGAAGGCAAAGCTTCCAGGGCTCTGAACCCAGAAAGGGGGCTCACAACGCACCCCTACCACACCCCTACACCCCCAGTTGCATGACTTCGGCAGCTAAAGCTGCCTCAGATTTTTAGTGATTGTACTTTTTATGCTTAATTCGACCCCTGCCATAAATACATGCAAGCAAGAAATACAAAATGAAGTTGCATAATAAATGACTAGACACAAAAATCCTAAAAATTATGGCCAGTGCAGGTAACACTGCAAATTGTGTATAATTATGGCGCACTTGCCAACACCCGTTTGAAGCAACACAATAGGCTTTGCTGCAACTCATCCACAACTCAGTGTCTTTGTAAGGCATCGTGTAATTCTATGTGATTGATTTACATGAGATTATAGTAGTGGACTAGGTTGGGTTTTGGATTATGTTGGTACGCAGGTCCACTAAGTCTAGTGACATTTGCGGGAACCTTATCGGTTTACCATTCACTATGCCGATCACTTAGCGATCATTCAAATCTGTTGGTATTACATAAATATAATGAGACCTAGCTGATAGCATCACGAGCAAACGATACTCAAAGCAAATAATTGATTAATAATTAAATATCAAAAATAATGAAGCTCCTTTAAAATTAGGATGTGCTCATCCTAAAGCATTTCCACTTAGCTCACTGAAAGAAGAACGAAGGAGAACAAAATGCCTTCAGATGATCCGCGAGTACAAGAACATTGACCATTTATATTGGTTCCTATGGAAAACTGCATTGTCTGTCTGCAAATTTCAAGTGCGTGCAATTTGCAGACCAGACCATCTGTTGGACCAAAATTTGGAATTTCTTCCTCGTCTATGGGCTAAATTTTAAGTCCATAGCTAAAGTGCAAGTTGGTTTCTCAAGGGGAGGGTGCAACAACCCCCTTGTTTATGTAGTCAAAAAGGCAAGATATGCTAACCCTCATGGAACTTTACTTTTAAATTTTGCTGTACTTGGCAGCTTACTTTGTAGGTAAAATATTAGAGACTTGGTCATATCATGGGTTTTGTATCTATGGTGATGTATATACCTGAACTTTTCTGAGCTAAAATGTGAAAGTACATACTTTTCTCTATCAAATGACATAAAATTGGTTGGTATTGTATGCAACCCTCATTCTTAAAAGCCAGTGCAAAATAAATATGGCCCAAATTTCGACCCAGATTTCCTTTTTACGCCAATTTATCCCAAACATAGCTTTCCTGAAAGTCTTTATTAGAAATAACAGTTTTGACAAAAAAATGCTAAAAATAAGTCGACCATCTCCGTTGCAGAGCTAGAGGACCTGAAAATCGGCAAAAATGGGAGTTCCCTCTTTACGGAAAATGGTCATGTGACACCCGCTGATGAAGCTACGACAAGAAAGATTTTGTCAAAATATGTACAAAAGACTTCCGTTAACATTTCAAAAGTTTCACCATTAAAGTTTTAGCCGTTCAAATGTTGTCCACATTTCAAAACTGATGTTAACCGTGATACCAAAACCAAAATATGAGGTGGAAAAAGTTCTACATCGATCGAAGCCCGAAAGTGGCACAAGTGGCATGTGCTTTTAGGTACGAATTTGCACCACAAACAAATTAAAATTGGTCCGCAAGTACAGGGCCACAATCAGAACGGATCGGTGGGCTTTGTTTGAGGGATTTCCTTTTATTGACACTTGAAAATCATGTTTTGGCAAATTAAGGGTGTCTGCAGGGTGTGGCAGGGTTTGTTCTAGGGCATGGCTTAGGAATTTTTTTTGACTCAGTCCTTTGACGCAAACTATGAGAAACTGTTTGGAGAAAGTAGGCACAAGTGGATCAAGTCATACAATAAATTCTCGAAACAAATTCTATTCAAGGGTTTTTTCTAGCATCAAAGTCTGAAAATGGCCATTTTTCATTTTGACTGAATTTCGAGAGAAAAAGGCCTTTTTGGCCAAATATTCTGGTGAGGATTGTAGTCTCAGGTTACCTTCTAGTTCCTTCTACACGTAGACTCATTCTTTCACCACACAAGATAAAACAAAAATATGTAAAGCAGTTAAGTGGTAAAACATTACTTTAACTTCGCAATCTATAACAAATAGCATCAGGTGCGTCAGCATTGAAAGATAAGGTTCTGCCCTACATGGTCTGAGATGATGATCAAGCGACGAAGAGAACCCAAATCATCCAGCTAGTGCTGAAAAGGCCAGAATAGTCCGCCACATCTTGGAACGGTTCCAACTTTGTCCAAATCCAACTTGGTCTGCCAAATATACATGAAAAATGCTGCTAAAAGCAGTGAGTTAAATCGGAGAAACGATGATCTCCTGAGAGTGGCCAAACAATCCCAACCGTTCCAGGGTAAATGATTTGTCGACGAAATGGAACCAAATCACCTCAAAGAAATTGCAGTCAACAACGCTGTAGCCAAATGGACAGGGCACATGCAACATATACTGAACTTCTTCATAACAACAACAACCATCTGGGCGGGAGCACTCGAGACTCCGGCTTTTATGGGCACCCAACACTCAGCCCTACCCAGATGGTAAGATTGATTTGGAAGTGGAAAACCATGAGCATACAACACCCGGAACAAGAATGCAAAAAATGATGAATAAAAGAAACATAAAGCACAAAAACAACAAAAAAACGAAACAAAAAGATGAGAAACAACACTTATATATATATACATGCCATATAAAAAAGAAAAGAAAGTGGCCATAAAAATAAAGTAAAAAAATGCGCATAAAATAGTTCTACAAATACAATGCAATAAAATGCATACAAATACTGTAACCTTCAATTAAACGATCTGGTGTTTTATTAAATTTTTTGATTTTCTAGGGGGCATGTAGTCGAGGGGGGGTTTAAAAGAGGGGGTGTCTATTATATTTTTATGAAATTCTCGTTTTCTCCCGTATAAACTTTACACATAAATGAAATATATACTACATTACATATCAATATCATTGTAAACATGATCTTCGCCACATGTCCATATTCTTACATGAAATAAAAGCCAAAAACTGAAGTATATAATCGTCATTAGCTTGTGTTAATTAGTGCATCTCTAATAAACACCTCTCTGCTCTAGAGGGAGTGTCCATTCGAGGTAGGTATTTACTAGAGGGGGCGTCAATTGGAAAATCTCCTGAAAAGGGGGGGGCTTTATTCAAGAGAGCGTTTAAAAGAAGGGGCGATTAATCAAAGCATTACGGTATACAAAATGGCAGAAAATTGCATAACTACTGACAGATACAAAACAAAAAAAGGATGCAACAAGTTCCTCAAAATAAGCACGGCAAAACCCGTTTAATCTTCCCGCACATAGACCAGAATGCATGAGGTGGCATTTGAGAGGTCTGAGATGTTAGTTTCGGTGACGCTGACATCATTGCACCTAAGCTAACATCCTGCCCTTGGATAGTTTGCATAGGTCCAACAATAGCCACCAACCTTCAAAGAGCCCAAGGCTGTCAACTAAAGGCATGCGGTAGCATGTGCATGCTTTGGCACATGCCTCAATTTCGGAGGGAATGCAATTACAGCATGCCCCAGGCACTTTGTAGCACACCTCAACGTACTAGTTATTTTGGTGTAGAAGTGTTGTAAGGCAATGCCAGGTCATTAAGTCAGGGAAGTAGTGCATTAACTTTCAGCCATTTACACAGGGAATAAACATGAAATAATTATGCAAACCTGATCAGTAAATAAAGCACACCTCAAGTAGTTGACAGCACACCTTCCAAAATATTCACTGACATGCTGGGCAACCAGAATGGTTTGTTCTTGGCAGGCGATAGAGCACACCAAAGCTTGACATTTAGTTTTTAATGCATGGAAAAAGCTTATGCAGCTTTGGATCTATTGAGCCCAAAAGCTCACTAGCAGCCATCTTGTCGCCAATTATGCATGATATCACTGGTATACCACTCAAACCTGGCTCCTAAAATACTGAATATTGAATTGCCATAGAGTATTTTCTCTTTCATTTTATCCAGGGCATATTCTACAGGGGCAGGGCATGCATTCGATTTTCAGGAAAAGGGCAGCTTCTTTCATGTTTTTCCAAGGATCTTATTTTTTTGAGCCTTGAGGGGCAGCCCGTTGCGTTCGATAGTCGATAGCAACATGGGGCTAAAATAGGCTCTGTTATCATTACTGCCATGCTGGTAAGCTCAGGCTTGCCACATGGCTTATAGTCTATCCAGTGCGTAGGAAAGCGTTTGTTGTTATTTTGGTAGGGGAGAGTAACAGAAAATGTACCTTTCTATCAAATCAACGATGATTGGTGGAATTCAAGTGGTCTCATTGAAAGCGACTAATCCAATTAGTTGTCGCATGACTACGGTGAATGTTCGGCATAATCGCCACGTGGGTCCAACTAACAAAAAATATCCATGTGCTCTTGAGTAGTGCTGTTTCATAAATACACTGCATTGATGCATGCAACAGATGTGATCAGTTTGTTGCATGAATTGCAAATTCAGCATGATGGCATTTAGTGACGACTATTCCTAGTGATAAATATGTCACAGATCTGTTTGAAAAAATGAATAATCTAAACATAGATAATGGGTTTCTAAGAAAGTGGTATATAATGCTCAGCAACGGTCCGAGGAGTCCTTGGTATGAACTCTTCAAAATACCCCATTGACCCCTGTCATTGCCCTATTGTCTCTGTACACAATGGTTTTGTTTCGAGACAATAGAAATGTGTAACTTGAATGTGCAAATTAAAAACACGTAAGTATGCAAATTTATGCCACACATTGCGCTTTTACACACTAATTCAGGGGTTTCAAATGTTTTTCTAGAAGCAAGCTGCAGCATGAAAGAAGGCGGCTCGAACTCTTGAAATTGCCATTGTTTCCTTTCTTATTTAGCCATATTTACAAAAAGTAGCCAGAACAAATGCATGAATATTTTAAAGTAGGAGTCCCGTTGAGCCGGCTGCCGCCTAATTTTGAAACCACTGTAATTTGCTAATCAGGGCATTATATTAGGCCAGTGCAGAAGTTTGAAGGCAAAATAAGGGTTTTTGACACCTTGGACATGTATGACCATTTCTGACTGTCTTCAGCAAAAGAACAGTAGAACAATGAAACTTGACTCAAAATTTGAAATTTTTAGTTCAGATGATGTCTCGATAAATAGTCAGCAAATACCAGCATGTAAAATTTACTCCTCTTCGTTTGACAGCGGAAAAGCTACCAGGGGGTGAATCCCCCCAGGTTTAGTAGAGTTAACTATATGTCATTAAGTTTCTGGTTGTTATCCTGAATCAGATTTCTGTATATGCTCATGGGAAGGATATTTTTCTAATTGGTTGGAAGACCAAGCATCAATCATGAGGGATACCATCACCTATTTTTTTACTTAGCTGATAGCACAACACAACAAACAGCACTTACATTCGAATCACCGTTTCATTTCTAATGTGATATTATATTTATTTTACTTGGACGTAAATGAATGGGTGTGAAATTTATTTTTAATACCAAAGATACCGAGAAGAAAATTTGCACTAATTTTTAAGATCAGCAATGTTTTGTTGATATGATTTTTCATAAATTACTATCGACACGCTTGTTTGCCATCTTGGTCCCACTTGGGGGCTTACAGCTTCCCCCAAGATCCACGCTGCCTAATCTCGCAACACTACCCTTCACTTGTGTGGCTCGATGATAGCCACCATCAAACATTCACTTTTATGGCTTTCTTGAATCAAATACATGACATCATCTCCATCTGAAAAACTTAATCTTTAAACCAAAAACAGTAGTTGTAGCAAGTGCTTGGATAAATGACAGTGTTGATCCTTAGACTCAGCAATGCCTAAAAGATGGCTGATGTCAACTTTTTGTCATTTTTGATAAGTTTAAAAGGCCATAACTCTTGAACCATAGTAGCTCCATGAATGAACAGCATGCAGAGGATATATACAAGTTTTTGAAGAATATTATAATGAAGTAGTCTTTAAAGGAAAACAGTCAATCAGATTTTCACATGACTGATGGGGAGAGAGATTATTTCATCACTTGTAAGAAGTTTCAAGTCATTCTGATTTTCCATTCAGCAAATAGTATTTTGTTTCAAAGATTTCTAATTTTACTATCAAAATTCTCTCAGCTTTCGGCAGCAATGAAGGATCATGCCCTAATTCGGTCATTTCATGCAAAGCAATACTGAAGCCTGTACTGCTAACTGTCCTCATCTGCAACCAGGAGAAGTCTTTCAATAGCTAATTATTTTATGGTAGTTGAAGGAATTGAAATACCTGTGGTGGCTGTGGTAAAAATGAAAATTCTGCCTTCTTGATAAGGAGCTTCAATACTTTCTGAAACTGCTTGATAAGCACACATGCCTCCCCTAAGAATCAGCTGAAAATCATACATCTCCTCAGCCAAGAACTCTACCAAGTCCTTCCAGCTAAATGAGAAACCCGGAATTTGTAGGAAATGCAAAACTTATGACAAAAAAATTGTCTGGGATGACAATAACACACGGCAACTTACGCAAAATAGTTAATAAAAAATTAGGTGATTGTGTTCCTTATTAAAGACTAAATTTGTTTTGTAAATAACAATTAAATAGTTTACTTTGGGCATAGAGTTTAACACAAAAGATAATAACAAGAAGTGTTTTGACATCCATATCCTAAATATTTCGCTCAAACCACTGTTGAGCATCATCAGCAGAACATAGAGTGACAAAGAATCTGTCCTCAGCATATCACCACTGCATAAGCCACTTAGCTAAATTGCACCAATCAAAATGTCCTATAGCAAATATTCCATCAATTAACTAAATGAGGAGAAATTCAAACTTAATTAATCATAGCTATCCAATATATACATTACTACATTGATATAAATAAGCCACAGATCACAGCACAAACATCACATCATATACGAATTTAAAAATAAAATAAAAAAAAAACTAACAGGCTAGAAAACAAAAAGATCCACAGATATATATACACAAAAGGGGAAAGAGGAGGCAGAAAAACACACATAAGACACAAAAATCATAAATAAACTAATTGAACAGTTTCAATGGAACAGATAGATCGTGTTTGTTTAGATCTGGCTTCTTCTCTCTAAATAACAATGCAGATGAAAACTTCCCTTTTTCATATATATATGCACTGTATTTCATTTTTCCTTCGTTCTGATCACTAGTTTCATATTTCTTTCATTGCTACTTTAGCAAATTTGGCAAATATTGGAGTTTTGTGAAGCGTAACTATTTTCACTGGTAGCTACAAGAGCGTACTTTGATATACATCATGAGTGTTTTACTTGTTGTGAGCAAGTTGACTTAGCATACAATATACCTTTCAATTTTTCCATTCCGTCTACACGGTTATTAAGAGTAGCCAGCTCCAGTTATGACTTTGACTTTTTGACTTTTAATAGTAGTTCAAAATAATCTCTTTCGTCCATCAGAATGTAAATGTACACAAATACATAGAACATGTGGACATTCATAAAGCCAAAGAAATACGAACATATGTATAGCTAGCTAGCTACATGCAGCAATTTAAAAATAGCCATACGTGTAGCTACAAAGCTGTGTTCTTGATCGAACAGGAGCAGACCCAAACAGAATTTCTCTGATCTGGGGCTCGTTGTTTTAGCTTGGCAGTGTAGAAATGGATATGGACGAGCTAAGTAGAAGGTGTGACAGGTGTGCAGCGAGTTTAGCTCATCTAATTTAGCTCCTCAAAAGTGATGAACCAAAGCGCAGTTGGCTCGTCGTGATACGATCATGACTGTGGCTGAAAAGCGCAGTTACATTTAGCTTGCCTGGTCTCCGTTTCTACACTGACGTGCTAGATATCTAGTGAGAGTAGAGCTATCCATACTAAGCTCGTCTATTTAGCTTGTCGTCCGTATCTAGCTAGCTACACTGTCAAGCTAAGGCAGACGAGCCAAATATTAAGCTCGTCAGATTTAGCTCGTCAGTGTAGAAACGGCTAATCGAGTAGACTAGCTATATAGTATCTATATAGCTAAATGATCAATGAAATAAGAAGACAAACCTAGGGTATAGCTAGCTCGGGCTATAGCTGCAACTGCAGTTTGTGATTTGCAACAAGCTACAACATGGAAAAAATATATTGGCACTTGGGTCAAAATCAAACAAAGTCTAGCTAGCTAGGTAGCTTATTATCCCCTCCCACTCCCGGAAATAATTATGTTGCTAGCTAAAGATGTCTCTCTGGTTTGCCGACTGTGTGCAACAAAAGCATCATTGTTCAGAGGGAGACAGAGAGTCAGAACGGCAAGGTAGTCGAAACAAGTGTATGCTGTCGTAATGTGGCCCAAATTTTGTCCGTGGATTGTAGGTAGCTACACTAGTTGCTGCTCTCATCATCCCTGTCCCTGCATGATGGAGAAAACTGGTTTTACGTGGCGCGTTACATCTAGGAGTGACATCGCAGAAAAAAAAAAACTACATCCTGATATCAGGTACAATTCCGGACCAATTCATATTAAGCACAAAAGGCTTTTTTCAGCAAATATCAAAAATGCACTTCTACGACTTTTGCTTGTAAAAGTACTTTGGATTACAAGCGCTTGAAGAAATTTTTTGTGTGTGGCCACTTTTTGACTACAGTCTAAGTGCAGTTTCTGGCAAATTAGGCTACAATCGTGGACATATAAAGATGAGAAAAAATCAGTTGATTCTGTTCAGCCCTCTTCCCCGCCATCACCCCCCCCCCCCCCCCCCCCCCCCCCCCCCCCCCCCCCCCCCCCCCC
>JAOBRC010249575.1:0-12737 GCA_027575255.1 Scolionema suvaense | reverse complement strand
AACATCACCTCAGAGTCACGGAACCATCGGATATACAAACATCAACTAACATCACCTCAGTTACGGAACCATCGGATGTACAAACATCAACTAACATCACCTCAGAGTCACGGAACCATCAGATAAACAAACATCAACTAACATCACCTCAGAGCAATAGAAAATTTGATCTTGAAGTATAGCACATGCTCTTGATGCATGAAAGATCTCATTTTGTATCCTGCCTGTCCACAAATAGTTTCAGTTAGAATGTTATCTTCACATCACTTCAGAGGTAGGACCTCGTACGAGGAAGAAAATAAATAGAAGAAAACAAGTGAAGCTTGATCTTGCCACCATCAGACCTATTCTTTTTTTGCTTAATTGCAAGGGGGAGTGGTATTTTGGGGGGGTATCGAAGTCAATTTATAATGACCACATCCCACTTTATCAAAATTTGACAGTGAGGACCACCCCAACTTTTTATTAAACCCATCCCATTTTAAACTATGTTTGTCCTGGGAACCCACAAATTTCAAATATTTACTCAATGATCAAAACGAAACACAATAAAAAAAACAGGAGATGTTTTCCTTCAAAGGCTAAAAGGACGTATACATAATGATGCTAAGTAACGCCAGCCTCATTATATTTTCAACCCCCCCCCCAATTTTATGCAATATATCTGAATGCCCTCTTTGTTCATTTTATTTTAACCCCCCCCCCCATTATAGTTTTTTTTTTTTACCTGAAATACCCCCTGCTTATTCGACCCCCCCTCCTAAAATTAAGCACAAAAGAGTATGAACAAACTACTGGCCTAGCCCCCCTTGAACAGAGAGAGCCTGCAGTAGCAATGCTATACATGAATTTGGCCAGTTTCTTTCACAACCATAAGGTTGATTAGTGCAGTAATTGCAGTAGGTACAAGGAACTGGCACTTGGAATCAGGTGCAAAACATGATGAGATATGCGTGAAATATGGCGTTTGCCAGTCCCCACAAGCACAGGACTAATGGCACTGTCCAGCTGAGAGACGTCCCTAGTGAACCAGTTCAGGTAATGAAATTGTAATAGTTTGATCGCATTGATTGCATTGACTTCGGCACAATTTCAGCGTTATGATCAGATTTTGCATATACTTGTCTTCAGAAATAGGCTGAAAAATAACATAATCTAAACAATTTTGCACCAAATCGTGGACCAAAGGGGCAGTAGCGGGCATACACGGCACCTTGGTTGATGTCTGAGAATTATTAATCATCAAACAGTGTCCTTCAACAGAAGGGAAGTGTCAGTGCATTTCATGAATAAGGTGAGAGCTTCCAATAAAATTGTACTACAAGAATCAAGGTTTGAGATGTGGCATTCCATCATGTAGCAAACAGAAAGTCTTTCATACACGCAGTCATTCAGTTAACGCCCACAGAGATACTACGACAAACACAATGTGCACAACATTACGACGCGTAGTTTGTATCACAGACAAACTCACGAAAGTGCGATAAACATGTGTCACAGAGGTATAGATGGCCTTCTCACGTGTCACGAAACAGTGACCTTCGTCATAAGTGACAAAAATTGTAATACATTAACATATTTGTATAAAAATAGCGTAATTTTCTAGAATACTCTATGTTTGGCAGGTGTAATTGACCAGGTACTATGTTGGGTATTAGGCATTTTCCCATGTCACAAAGCCAATTATGCTAAAAAAAAGAGTGAACCACTACAATGTAAGCATGAAACACATTATTCTTTTTGCTACGCCAATTCTAGACAACAATCATGAGGTGTTTAAAATAGCAAATTAAATTATTACCTCTGCTCAGTGAAATCATATTTTTTTGCAGGCACGGTTGGTCCCATTAGGGAAGTAGCATATGTTACCAGCTCAAGCAAGTGTTCTCAAATAGAAGAAAAAGCTTGTGACCAATTTTCTCTCTGTGTCGATTCGGAGCTTATCGTTCATTGGCAATTCCCAGAGCAAACGTTTGCTACTCTTATCAACCAACGGCTGTTGCAGATGCCACATACTCGATAATTGGAAAATAACTCTCAATGTGTAACATATGTTACGTGTTTTGTAGCGAAACTGAGGGCTACTTTAAAGTGAGCATGAGTTTCTAGTCTTAGACTTTCCTTAGAAGGTCCTAGGAGCATATGATTGTCCAAAAATTTGTTGGTGCTTTTCTAAGCCTGATTGAAGAGGGAATTGCAACTAATGTTACCATAAATACATTATAGGTATTTAGTCGTTTCAAACGTTCACCCTGGCATTAGAAATCAGGATTCGAAGTTCTTTTGGGTTAATCATATACAACGAATGTTGTTGCGTTCTCATGAATACTTCAAATGCTTGACTCTCTTGAGTGAATAACTTGCTGAAGCAGAAATTTGTTGAGATGAGAAAAAAATGTTTATGGCTTCAAAATTTGAGACGGAAACTTAGTTTACACTTTGTTATAACTCGTATTTTGTTTTTTATAGGCACAGGATCACATGGTGATCCGTTTTCGTTGATAATACGACCTGCCATTAATTTGGAAATTTCAGGTTGTATTAAAGTTAGGCTCTAAAAGTAACATGTGTTACAATTATGATGCTATTCTTTCTTTAGATTGTGTCTGGCTTGCATCTTGGAGATGTCGACGAGACTTGTTGGATTTATTCAAACATCAGGTTAGTGTGTTTCTGCATTTAAATTTCATTCTGATCATTTGTTGTAGCTCGACAGTCATACTGCATTGGTTTTTGTGTCGTCAGGTACAATCCAATTTCCGTGTAATGGGTTGGTTATTATCCTTTGTTTATTAATTATTTTCTTTACCTGGGACTGGCGGAATCAAACGCTGAAAAGCGAATGCAGCATCGAGAGAGAAAGAAAGCAGAACTGGGTAGCGAGTTTTTGGAAAATGAGAGAAAGCAGCAGAAGAAATACTACGTGCCAACTTCAAAGTCGGGTAAGCAAGAGCACAAAAAGAGAAAAGATGCAGTGAGGAATTGTGTGCAAAAGTTTCGAATTCACTAGAAGAAGTGCATAGTATACCCTATGTCCGATCAGCCTTCAACATGAACAACAGCGGACAGTGGTCAAGAAATTCTTGAAGTGAAAATGAGCTTTCCTTGTAAGGGAATTTCTTCAAAAAAACGACAACAGTTGCATGCGAAAAGGCAATGGGAAGAGATCAGCAGTCTTCGTATGGAGCAAAATTCTTTGCAGAAAAGTAATAATTTTCCAAGAAAGCACTTGCAGTGTCTAAAAATACAGCGGGCAGAAAAGACATGCAGGCCGATGACGAACTCAAATTTAAAGTAATTAAAGGTTCTCTCCAAATTGTTAGTTACCCAGAAAAAGAGGCGAGCAGTTAACAATACACCGCAGGGTCATGTTACCCAGTTCTACCGTCGTGATGACATATCGACTGTTCTGCCAGGGAAGCGTGATGCGAAAAAGGTCGTTGGACATGAAATCTGCATGAAAAGTTTCTAGGTGGGTATCTACGGCATTAAATATCACTTTCTTCGTTTGCTAGATTAAGGCCATCCTTCTGCATGCTTGCTAATTTAACCAACAGAAACTCATGTCTTTGCACTAAACACCAGAACATGGCTCTGAAGCTGAATGCTTTGAAACAGAAAAATCTTGTTTGTACTCATTAATCCAGAGGCTTTCCTGAAATTTTGCATAGTGTTGATGAAATCACTGATGGAATTACCTAGCAACCATTTTCCTAGGAAGTCTGGAAAAAGGTCGACGTTGAAGTGAAGACAAAGACAAGCGAAGTGCATAGCATCAAAAAGATGAAATTGTTGTGGGAGAAAAACTAATGAATAATTTCACTATTTCAATTAGCGCCGAAGTTGCTGAATTTTGCGATCATGTGTCTCGAGTAAAGCAGCAGCACAGCGCACAACATCATCTAAATAAAAATCTTCGAGATAGACATACATAAATGGGTTTTGCGGAAGACTACCGGTGCCGTTTTCAGGAAGAAGTCCAGTCGGTGTACTGGAATAGCAGTGCCGCCACCTTACACCCTGTGGTGGTTTATGTCAAAGACAATAAGAAACTTCAAGTCAAAAGTTTTGTTTTTGTCTCAAACGAACCTCCTAAAAATACGTTAAATACATCATTATCCAGAGAAGGGTGTGACTGGTACTTTAACTATTGTTGTTTGTCAACTGTGTCCATGACTTCGAAAGACTGCATGTTTTCATAAAAACGGCATACACCTGAAGCGCTCTAGATACATCACTAGCTCTTAAATACGTGTTGCTTCGTGCTACGTGTGTTTGTATGTAGTGTCAGTCGTAACATATGTTACTAAGGTGTTTTCACAGTACTTTTTCCGACAGGGATTTTATAACAGAACTTGATGACGTGTACGACAAATGACGGAAATTAGAATCCATCAGAGGTAACCTTGCGTTTAATAGAAATATCACGGAACAACACTTGCAATCAATTGTACACAAAAGTATCGTCAGATGGTCCTTAAACGTCTCACTTTTGTGAGAATGGCTCGATCACAAGAAGTACGCAAACAATCTGCAAAGGACAACAGAAACAAAGCTTACTTTTAACTGCGTTTTCTCAACTTCCTTAAGTTTTGCAACTTCCTCTTCACCCTTCTTCATACTCTTCTCCAGTTTTTTTATCTGGTCACTGAAATCTCGAGATTCAACATATTCAAGCTGAAAATAACAATACAATTTCAAATGAATAGAAAAAAGCAGCTACCACAAATAAAAAAAAAAAATGAATAGTTCACAGCAAAGGCTTCCAACTAAACAACAACAATGCTACTAAATTGTGTGCTTGTGCATAACTCTTGAAATGCCGGATGGAAAACAACATGGCCTCCATGATACAGAAGAGTTGTGAAGCATTTGTAAGTTCGTCTGTCAAAAATAGCTGGTGCTAGCGGGAGACAATAAGTCAGTAACTGTTTCAAACCTGACATTTCAAGCGTCCCTCCTGCTTCTCAAATTCCAGTCTTTTCTGAGTCTTTTCTTGTTGGGCAACAAGTTGTTTTTCTTCGTAGTGTCTAGAAAAAAGGCATCAGTGGAAAGCTTACTGAATGGATACTTGTAAACCATTACAATGAAGCAAACGCAATTTGGCGCAACAACGTTGATAGGGTGGATCAGCTATGTCCATCAAAAATGACTTTTCCTTCCGACCAGTACCATAAAATGTGTGCTTTACTTAAGTCAAGCGAATACTATTAAGGATCAGATTTTCAGAAAACCTCATGTGAGCAACCATGCAATAACATACAGTAAATCGTAATAAACTAAATAAAACAAAATAATTATTTTAATTATTTTTCATACGACACTTAATCAAGGGCGGTGCTTATGCGAGGGTGGAACTTACTGAAGAACAGAATTTGATGGTTCTAAACAAATACATTTTATTTCTCTGAAAAAAATGAACATATGTAAGCAACAACTTCATCAAGCTAACATCTTGTATCGTGACCAGATGGAGAAAAATGCTAACTATTCACATTTTGCAATTGGTCTAGAATAAGATGTCATGTGATAGTCTGTTTCAATCTCGTGTAACAAGAAATGCGCAGCGTAACTTAATCTAGAGCAGTGCAAGTTCAAAAGGAAGCCTGAAAAACGCAGCACTTAATCGAGTTTCGTGCTTGTTGGAGAGTGATTCTTAATCAAGGATTTATGGTAAGTCTGATAGTAGTGCTCACCTTACCAAAATTTTCAACAAGACATGATAGAAAATTCAAGAATCAGAAAAATCTAGGCTGGCAGACTGCACTCAATCGCAGCACCGCAACTTTAATTCTCGCTTAAGTGAAAACGGGTAAGGTCAAGATCATCTAAAGAAAACCTTGGGAAATTTATAAATACGAACGTCCCGTATTACTGCACAGACTTGATAAAGCCTCCTCCTTCAAATAAGTCCCCACTTCAAAACCAATTTCTGAAAAATAAGTCCCCACACACACATGAAAGTATCATGCAAAGGAAATAGATCGATCATAAATGATTAGCTACATTCAATTGAACAATAGTCAGTTCCTCCTTCGTTGTTTCCCCGTTTAGTCTATTCAGAAAGGCAGAAGAATCCTTCACTTATGAGTCAAATCATCTAAAAATTACAGAAAATCCAATGCTGATGAGGGCCTCCGGGAACGTGAATTCATTAAGCACTCCCTTCAAATAAGCCCTCAACCCAAATCCATTTCTGAGGCATAAGCCCAGGGAGTTTTACTTGAGTCATCAGGGTTATTGATTTTGCATGCAGAACGCTATGGGAGCAATTTAAAACAAACACAACATCCATAATGTCTTCCAAGTACATACAGCTTAAAATCAGCAGCCATACCTGATGTTAGTTACTCCAATCTGCTGACAGAAGTCGGCAAACAACTACGAAGAAAAGAAATGAAGATATAACCATGTACCACATTATCGCATTGGAATGACGAAGGTAACTTTTACAATGTGCTTTTTGACGATCTACAATCAAACTTATCCCATACATATATTTTCAAAAAAGACCAAACACAGGTTAATGCAACGGCACAAAGCAGCAATGATGTTTCTGGGATGGTACTGTTTCTATAAATGTAAGCCTAATCTATGCCGTCAAGTTCCAATTATTTGGAGAAGTAAGAAGATGGGGGGGGGGGGGGGGGGGAAAAAAGTTAGTCAGTGAAGAGGCATTGCCAAAAGACCACATTATATCAAATGAGTCACGGCCATAAAAAACAACTAATCAAGCCACAACCATTCCTGACAAATCAATAATTGAAAGAAGCATAACGTCGTCGAATTTGATAAGTGAGCAAAAACTGCATAGCCAAACCAGGTTTTCAAAGGATAGCTCAATATTTTTGTCCCTCTGCAAATGTGGCATGAGTTTTACTCATGAGTATGGAGAAATAACTAACAATGCTATAAATTGCTATAATGTTACAAACACAGTTCCACAGCCACAACCAGGACAACAAATTTTGAAGGCACCCATACAGACAGAACTCTACGAGCAGCAAATAAATTCCCTAACGTTAGTGTCACTTACTTCGTCTTCAACCCGATTCTTTTCCTCCTGTAATCTGGATATATCTGCTTCTCGGTTCTGTAATGATGCACGGTATCGTTCCATCTCAGGCTGAAACAAGAAAACTTGGAGTATTGAGTACATCTCAAATTGGAGACGGATATCCTCTGCTCATCTACTATAAAACTAGGTAAAACTCCCATGGGATCGCACAAAACTGGCGGTGCACAGATCATTACTACATACCATAGAAACTAGAAAATGGCTATCGCTGTACAGCATTGTTGAAGCCAACCAAGACTTTTCCCAAATACGAGACGTGCTCTCAACAATTACAAAAAATCGCAAGGAAATAACGAAAAAATCTTGCAACAGTTTTTTAAAAATCATACAAAATCACCTTTTTGGACCATCATGTCATACATATCCCCAGATATGTATGACATGATGGTTCACAAGCCAACTATGTAAAGATTTCTGCTCAGTTCTACACCAATAATTGCAAAAAAATCAAGGAACAAATTAGGACGTATATCCGAAAAACCTCAAAAATGGCAGTTCTCAGACATAAGTGGGCACCTGACAAGTGAACAAAATTTTTTTCCATAAATCTGAAATCTAATTTCATGGAAATCTGACAATACCTCCCGTACTCAAGATAAAAATTGAAGATATAATAGATCACATACCTCAATTTCATCCAATTTATGAGCAATTAATTCTTCTTCTCTGCTACTCGAACTTCCCAGCTTCTGCTCCTATAAAAAGTCAAAGTATTGAAAAAATAGCTACTGTAAATCCTTGATTGAGCGCCGAAGTGCTTATTTAAAACTACTTCTTCGATGGGGCACATAATCGCGGGCGTTGCTTATTCGAGGGTAGTGCTTATTCAACAAAGAAACGTTTTCAAGCAAATAATTTTAATTCTCTGGAAAAAAAATAGACATATTTCTACACATATAGTCATTTTCAAATACAGAAGATAAAACATTTCTTGATAAGAAAAAATGGCCAAGTATTGTTCTGGAATGAAATATAATTTGATAATCATTTTTATCTCCTCTAACCAGAAAAATTCCAATCAAGCACTGCATGTCACAACCTAAGAAGCAGCGCTTAATGGAGAGCGACACATACTAAAGCAGAAGTGTAAAAACATTGAGGGAAGCACTAAATCAAGGATTTACGGTATTTGAAGAACTGGTGGTGAAGCAAGCATTATATCAATCGCTGCTGCAGAATGAGTAGTTGACATCTGCGCACAACAAGTAGCTCTGATTTCGCATACTACTATTCTCAAAACAACAAAAAGGGCCCTTTTGTGGTAAGTTACATATATCTTAACAGAGAACCCTTTCCTCGGCATTGTTGAATGCTGCCCTTAAATTTTTGAATACTCTTGGGCACTACTAAGAATGATGCCAACACACAGCACACATGTAAAATAGTGCACCAGAACCAGGCATCATAAAAAGTAACCATACCATGCTTTCTTTGTCCCGCTTTGTGTATTTAAGACGTGATTCCAAGCCAGTGATTTGAGACTTCAAATCCTGTAGAGCTGATTCCTTGCGTCTCTCAGCTGCAAGCTCCTTGCTTTCCTCCACAAGTTGATCACGTCTTTTCTTCAAACTGTCCACTTGTTTCGCATCCCAACGTCGTGCTTTCTGTTTGCTTTCACTGAAAGAATGATTGAATGCTAACTTCAGTTTGCCTGTTAACAGGAGTCCTATGATGGGTTAAGCATTTGAGATACAAGTCGTCTAAAAGATGCTTTTTCTATTGATATTTCAACGCCAGGAGGGCCATTGTTTCAATTTCATATGTTACGAATGCACCAAATAGACAATTTTTTAGCATTTTTTTTCACAAGCTGCATATTCTCCACCAGAATAACATTACAAGCAGGTCTGTTAATCATAAAATAACCACAAAAAAGGTTCTATTTGTATTCATGGTTTACTGCTATCATCTCCAAAAAACAAATTGGAGCATGATTTCATGCAATTGCAAGTTAGAATGTTTGAATTTGGTTGACGTAGTGAAGGTCTTCTTGAATTGTAGATTCATGCTCTGCTCATCGCTTCACTATCACTCAGTGCTAGGTTTTACTGAGCCCCTACCCGTCTTAGCCTTTAGGGATTTCGCGCTTACCACTTGCACGAGTAGCAATGAGTGGCCACAACATTTAGGACATTTTGAATACTACTTAACTGCTACCATTGATTACCTCTAGTAGAGAGCGCATCATCAGTCCTGCATTTAACAAGAGCTGTGTCTCCAGCCTAAGTAAACAATGATAGCAGATGGATGGAGCTTGATATCTACCTGTAGCTGTAGCTGAAACAACTGAACAGAGGTTTCTAGAAAAACATTTATGCACTACTCAATTATATAATTATCCTCAAAAATAAATAGAAATCAACAAGCTGTCAATCAGCCAATCAAGTTAATAGGCACGTTCAAATAAGTGAAAGCAAATGAAACAGAAAACTAAGATCAGAATTTTTTAATGCCACTTAGTCCTTAAGGACACTTTTCCAAAGACCAGAAAGAAATTCTTGCCAGAACAGCATAAAAGCACATCGGAATACAGACTTACGCCTGTCCACCAGACATCACACCAGATTTTTCAAAAAGAGTTCCATCCAATGACACAGTCCGTTTTCTTTCATGCCCTCCAAATGCAAGCTTCCTTGCTTCTTCCATTGTGTCACAAACAAGAGAATTGCCACAAGAGTATTGCAGGGCTTTCTACAATAAATTGCAAGAAAAAAATTACAAGCAAGTGACTTGGGGAGAGTGGCAGAGTACGAGTTTCCCCTGCACAAACGCGACACAAACGCAGACCTTGCATGGATATCGGATAGAACTGAAGTATCTTTAGGGAAAAACAACGAATAGAGATTGGTCACTTAGGTTCCTCAGAAGTTTGCAGAAAAAAGCAAATCGAGATTGAAGCCAATCAGTTTCCAATTGGCGGACACCATCGGGGAAAAGAAATTTGTCTGTTAATTGGAGATGTCTGCTAATTGGAACGTTCCATATTTTTGCCTAGCTTCCAAAAATTTTGTTACTTCAGGAAGGTATGAAGGTATGAAGGTACTAGATATTGGAGTTCATGTGATAGGCACAAGGGTGAATCTTGGAGGTGGAAATTCGAGTAGAAATCCCTGTAGTATTGTTAGCCCCACAAGTTGGTGAAATGAACTCGGCAATCAATCTGTTGAACGCTTGAAACAAATAAAAGTTTAAAAACTGAAAAGTTTTGGTTATCTTTTGTCCTTGTCTGCTTCTTTATTGCTAGTCCGCTAATTAGATACTTTTTATGAGAGTTTGCCTTAAATTCCGCTGGGGAAATGGCTGTCTGCCAATAAGAGTGTCCGCTAATTGGAGATATTACTATAGATACAATACATACCTTTCCATGCAAAAACTTTTATAGTTCAAAATTCGACCTACATGTTTTTTTGCCAGTTCTAATAGGGGTTTCAGCAGGATTCAAATTCATTATGGAAAGATGAATTCAAACATTTAGCATGAAGGTGACCATATCTCCCCTAAAAGCTAGTACTTTGATCTCAGATGTTTTATATCCATAATACTGGCTGTTCGATGGTAGCTTTTCAGCTGTGAAGTAAAACATTTACGTTGATCTTGTTCTATCAGAGACAATCCTTATAAACGATTAATTTAATGCTCATATAAAGAGATTCTCAATAAAGACTGCTTGTCTTAAAATCTCACACAGTTACCAGTGAAGCATGCCTGTGAAGAGGCACATAACATAATAAGTACACACCTAAAGATTCAGAATTGCTATCAGTATACATTTCTGAAGAGCAATTACGCAGACAGAAAAGTACTGCTAAGAAAATATGTAATTCCTGATTTCACTTCTGCTAATCCCACGTAACCAGTCATACTTCGACAAAGTATCACTGTTTACTGTAAGTCTGACTAATATTAAAAAACAAAATACAGCTAGTTCAATAAGACCAGTTTGCCCAATACCGTTACAGTGATGGGCCAGGCATATATTGTAATCTCTTGAAAAAGGGCCCGGGCGCTTAATTAATTCTTTGGCTTTCGAGAGTGGCACTTATTTGAAGGAGGTGCTTATAAAATGTTTTGAAAAAAAAAGGGATTCTATAGCTGTTACATATTTCCAAAAAATTTAGGAGATATCAGCCTAGCTTTGGTCTTTTACGTATGGTAGATCGAAGTTATATCGCAGCTCTACAGAAGATGTCCTCCCAGCAGCAACTTCTCGTTGAAAAACTATCGGAAGCGGTCAATTGCAAAGAAAAGAATCCTTGAAGAGGCTGTGGAGTATAGCAAACTGAATGGAGTGCGATTCATCGAGGCCATTTCCACTGTGACATCTAAAATCTGGAATAAGCGCTTACCCTAGGTCAAGACAGGGGACGCTTGTTCGAATTGGGCGCTTATAAAATAATTTCCTTGAAAAAGCAGGCGCTTAATCGAGAGGGGCCCTTTTTCAAGCGATTACGGTAATAGCAGACTTCATACAATGATGCGTCCACTACAGGCACATGAGCCAACAATACCACTGGGATCACAAAATTCTACAACGAACATTAAGGAAACACAAGTCTATCAGAAACGGATGGCAGATGACGTGGCTTAAGTGCCGTTCCATCTCAACACTCCGCAGTAGATGCGGCTGCCTAATAAGACCAAAACACGTTTACCTCTACTGTTCAGACCTTTCAATGATCATTTCATAACAAAGATGCAAGAGCTGGTAAGCAAGCAACCACCAAATTTTTGATAGCTGTCTGCAGAGGGTATGTGATAACTAACTAGAGCAAGGAACTACTATCAAACAATATTGATAAGCATTCAGAGTAATGAAGTCCCTGCATACCTTGATAGCTGCAGGTTCATACTTTATAACATCGATCACCAATTTGGCACTGCCTCCAATCTGACGGTACTGTTCATTGATGGCCTTCACTTGGATTGTGTCCAATGGTAGAAATGTCTCACGTTTTGCTCGCTGAAGCAAACAAAGCATGTAATTTGCAGTCGGTGAGAAAGTATGGCAGTACCAGGAACATTATACCTAATTTTGAACATAACAGCTTTGTAGCATCTTAAATTAAAGGTAAAACTGTGGTGACACGTGTTGCAGAGTGTCCACAACTTTTGTGTTACATATATTACCAAAACACAAACAATTTAGCTTCTCCTCATTTACAGTAACTCACTAACACACCGACAGTTAACTGAACAGTATAACTCAAGAAAGTATTTAAAAAAGAGAGTGAAACATGCCCAAGTCCCAGTAACCAAAAAGGTAACAACTTTGGAACTGCATAGGGCAAAGCAGCAAAGTAAGTGCGACTAAACTAAAACTAAATTCCGTTTTCTTTCATAATTGCCAAATTTAAACTTTAACATTGCCACATCAAATTTGACCAAGTGATTCTCACTCACAACAATCATTCTAAGCAACTATGCTACAATTTCATGGCACAAACTGATGATTGCAACAGGCAGGAAGACTCTTGTCCAACACACAATACCATTCAGAAGATGCAACCAAGAAATGCCATCTTAACAACTAGACATTGAAACTCTCATAGAAAAGAGTAAGAGACTCTCTAGAAAAAATTTGTAGGTTCCCTACCTGTTCCTTCATGTACTGAATACAATCTCGACCCGTCTTCTCGTTGTCCACAACAATTGCTTCCAT
>JAOBRC010249464.1:0-14246 GCA_027575255.1 Scolionema suvaense | reverse complement strand
TGATTCGCGAAAGTTGATCCAAAAAATTTCGTGAGTTTTCAACCTCGCGAAAGTTTCTCTCGCGAAACTTTCTCCGAGTAAAGTACCTAAAAGGTAAAGGCAGATACAACACCATTCGACCAATACAATTCATAAATATTCTTTTTCGACCAAACAAAAACCTATACATCAGCGGTATTCCATTATAAAAACACCAGTTGGGTATAATATAAAACTAGTTTCAAGAAAAAAAATATGTTCTAAATGTTCTCATATATTAATCCTTACGCACAACCCTCTCTTCCAGTTTGTCCAAGAGCTTTACAGGATCAGCTTCGCATACAAGTGAGTCTCGGCCAGATTGTTTAATGAATCCCTCTTCTACAGCATGATCAATCTGAAACAACAAAAGTAGTAACCGAGAAAAATGCCAAATATAGCCACATATAGAGGCAAATAGGAAAATAAACCAGAAAGCAAATAAATGACTACGTTATCGTTGTGCAACAACAAAACAGCAAACTCCGACAGTAAGAAAAAATAAAACTACTGACGGCATTACACCCCTTTTGAAGAGTCAATCCGCCAAGAGATCCAGCCATTGGACTTTGATTTCAGTCAAAACATTATCATTTGCGCACTCCATCAAAACATTCCGAGGTATGACATTTAACTACGAAGTTTCTGTTGACAGAGAACACTAATGGAAAAAAAAGTGTTTCAAGGAACCCCCTTCCCCCCCAAAAAAAAACAAAAAAATAGCGAGAGAATAAAACAAAACCACTGGTCTTGTACATTGTCTTTAAGTTTCTGGACACATTCTTTTGCATACAGCATCATTTTCTCAAATCAGAATAGGGTTTGAAGCTAAGCTCTTCTGTCTAGCAACGAGTAATAAAAATTGTATAAAATTGTTCGGATGTATTAATTTCAATATTAGCGACTGCCTGCAAATCTGATGCAAATATGATATATCTGCGAATATTAACCGCGTAGAGTTTTTTCGAATTGTCCAAGAAAAAGGGCAAATTTTTTCAAATTTGAAATGGCTAAAATGATAACAGTCTGATAGAAATATTTCCGATCCCTACTTGCCCCTTGATTTTTCAAAAATTTCTCAAACACGCTAAAAGCTGCAGTCTTGAAACTTCCTGACTTTATTCCTTGATTAATAAGATGCGTTTTAAAGGCAATTCAGCCCTACAGTGTACGGGGTTCTCATATAGTCAGCAATTTACCGCAGACCATCGATAAAATGCTATTGGATTTTACTATGTGCTTGCACTGCACATCAAAAAGTGTGGTCAATTTACAATGATACTAAGGGTTTTTGAACAATGCCATGGAGCATTTCAGTACTGATATGTAAATTATTAATGTTAAACTACCGTAATGCCTCGAACAGGCGCCTGGGCGCTTATTTAATTCTCAAGGATCCGGGGTGGGGGCTTATTTGCGGGGGTGCTGATTTAATTGATAGATATCGAAGTAATTTTAGAAAATAAAAGGTTCCTATGTTATCAAGATAAAAAAGGAATAAAATAGGAACAAAAGCTAAAACAAGTCGTAGTGTTTATTCAAAACTGCTTCCTGGCATACTTTTCAATTGCATGCTTGTAAAAAATTCGAATAAGCGTCCGTTTTTGAAGGATAAACTATGTGCGCCTATTTGAAGGGTTGGCGCTTATTCGATGGGGGTCTATTTGAAGGATAGTCGTAGCTTTAAACTTCTGCTACAGCACCAATACTTTGCATCGCACAGGTACACGACGGCATGACAACGCACAAGTGTTAATGTTTTGAGCAGAATATGTTCTATTCAACGCAAAAACAACCACAACGTAGATGGCATACTTGTATAACACAATCTTTATATATTATCCACCAGAAATTCAGATCCTGGTCAAACCCTTATAATGTTCACGCTTTTTCGGCACGTCGAAATTACAAGGGTTTGACCATGATCTGAATTACTGGTGGATAACGAAGCGTCAAGAAGGTATCATTCCTTTGGTAGTGCGTACGACCGAAATACGGTTAGATTTAGTATTCTAGCAGTAAAACTGTTACTTTGCGTAAATAACGTCAAGATTTCTAATTTCAAAGATTCCACCATATCCTGTCCCTTCAAATACTCTAACATGGACAGTTGAGAAATGACACAGTAGAGACAAACATTGAAAAAACACGATACTTACCCATTCCATAAAAGACTTGTAAAAATCGTTCGTATTAAGCATACCGATCGGCTTGTTATGGAGTTCCAAGCAATTCCTGAAATTATAGAAAATCTGTCAAGCACATAAAATTATGTCATATCGACATATCTGCCATTCCCAAAAATTAGTTCTGCAAAAGCATTCAAAATTCAGAAAAATAAAAAAGGATCTTACAAGAAGGAAAGACAGGCCGATATGGACACCGTTTCGGGCCTTGCAAGTTCACTAACACTTGTCATAACTACCCCATTCGCAAAATCAATTCCACAAAATCCATCAATGCATGTGATTCGCAAAAATTAGTTCCGAAAAATATATCGGACCTTTTCCCTCTGTTGCAAACAATAACTCAGCAAAAATCAATTACCATAGGGTACGTCTACATCGTTGGGATCAGCTTGCGAATGATGAGATGTGTTTTCAGGTCAAAGGATTAACTGCAGCAGGAAGCGAACACGAGCCATTTGCAGCGAAGTGCAGAACTACAGTTCGAGAGGAGGAGCACAGGGTAGCAAACAACGAAATTTAATAAAAATCATCTTCATTTCAATTAATTACAACCCCCTCCCAAATAAAAGACTTTTTTTAGTCAGTTCACTTCTCCAACAAATTACCCCCTCCCCTCAAGGTGAGGAGCTGCAACAGTGCAAATAAAACGACAACAGTTTGTAAACAAAAAAATGATGAAAGAAAGTCGTATCTAGACTTACCATAAAACAAGGGGCGCGCAACTAGAAAGTCCACATGCGTACATTGTCCTCTATACGCAAGGAAATGCAATAAAATGTCCTAAAAGTTCCAACAGGGTGCCATGCCGGATCACTTTATCAGTAATCACCCTGCATCCATGAACTATGCTTAACCCTCCGAACAGCATCATGTACCGCAAAAGATAGATCATCAAGCAGCATCGAGAACTGTGAAGGCGGCACAAAGCACCTAGGTGCAATGAATGAATGATGTAACGATGGATGATGTGTTATATGAACACGAGTACAATACTCCAAAGACTAATGCAGGAAATACCTCGGGTGATGAAAAACAGGGAAGATAGTCATAAGAGCATAAACCTACTTGATGCTGAGCAGTTTGGCACGTATGCCAAAGGGGTGGAGTACAACAACTAAATGCAGGGGTCAAACATTAATGTAAGCAATGACGAGAAAACATATCCTTGTATCTGAAAGCCACATATTGCTTTGGTAGACGAATTTAGATATCATTGCTTTCTTGAAAGAAATCAACACAAGAACTATTAGTTGCAGAGAAACATCTTGCATGCATCCAATTTTTATCTAATCAACACCTAACACAATCAATCATCAGTTAGCCCAAAGCGTTCTTCTTCTGAGTCTTGGTTCACAGGCATGAAAAGCGGCTTGTAAAAAAAATCCTAGAAAACGGCATTGATCAGGCAATATGTAGCACCAACAATACGACACAAAAAAGATCATGAATAGGAACAAAAATAAATAATTTATTAAAGAGCAAAATAGGGATAAAATGATGAACAAATGCAAACGAAGGAGAAAAGAAACGAAATAAAATCTTGAATACCATGTCCTAACGTAACTTACCATGTCGTCATTTCTACCAATTCCTCCATGGTACCAAATCCTCCTGGCATGGCAATAAAGGCGTCAGCCTGAAAACGGAATTGCACTCATACCAATGTTTATTCCATATAAATAGGTTCAATGATGAATTCTCTATGAACTCAATAAACCCTGTTCTACTTGGAAGGTGGGATGGGACGAAATGCAAAAGTGCAGGTCATAACCTAAGCCATTATGTGAATTATATGTCATTGATGCTGTCTTTTCCTTTCTCACGAATTAAATTTACAAGAAAGAGGACAATGTTTCAGGACAGAGACGCATAAGCAATTGAGCATCGCAAAGCAAATCTTATCACCAAGCAACCAGGCTACTATAATATATGTAAAGTGGAACTAAAAGCTACCTACAGTACTGACTTCAAAACACAATTTTACTCTTACTCTACCAGCAGTACACAAACCAAGTCAGCAAATATACAGCAAAAACAAAATCACCAAAATTTACAGCAGGAGCTAAAATAAATAACAATCCAGGCAGATCCGAGTCAACAAACTTTACTACTGTAACAAGTACTGACTGCTGCGTGTTAAAGTTACTTTCTTGCCATTGGATGCAAGTCTACTGACATCACAATCGTGCATATTTTATAACGTTCGAACCTTATTGAGGTACTGTTTAAACACGGCCAACTGCCGAAGAAAGTTGATGATAACCGAGTGCGGTTACGTGGGGATTTTTTGAACACCATTGGTGCGATATTTGAAAGTATTGCGTAGGCATATATTGACAGATATGAGATTTTGTTTACTTAGTCAACTCTACGGATACGCATACACCCAGAAAGATTTGTGCTCATATTTTACCACACGAAAGGCTTTGATTCGGACCTTTCCGATCGTCCACCATCTGATCATGCAAGTTGGAGCAGGCATGCTCACACTTTTTCAGAAGCATCTGAGTTCACGAGAATCTCTAAAAAATGTTTATTCAGCAAAACTGCGTCACTTCTCTAACAAACAGTAGGTTTCTTTCAGTACAGAAGAGGTTACACAAACTAACAGTAGGTTTCTTTCAGTACAGAAGAGGTTACACATTAATTAAGAAAATGCATGCCAAATTTAACGCCAAAAAACAACAACAAACAAACAAATAAAAAAACATTGTTTCCATTCTGACCTTGAGCTTCTCACTAAATTGAGGTCAAAAAAAAAATCAGTTACAGTGCAGAGTACCACTCAAGTGTACAGAACTGCAATATAAGAAATACCATTTGCAGGTAACGCGACACTTCTATAGAAACTTAAGCGATATTTTGCAATACTTTTATATGTTAAGGTTTGTTTACCTTCGCAGGTTTAGTGAATCAGTGTAATGTATGCATGAGTGTCAAGGCCAGTTTTAACATCGTCAACCCAGCAGCACTGCAAACCGATTATTTAGATAAAGCTTTCTTGCGTCAACCAATCGGTCGAACTGAACTGGTAGACTCCCACAAATACTGAAATCTTTTCAGATCACACTCAGAATGATCAGTTTCAGCCAGAAAACTGCCATGCACAAGATGAACTACCTTAAGGGAAGAAATTTTCGCGGGAAGAAAATTTCGCGGATTTCGCGGTTTTGGGGCAAATCCGCGAAATTAAATTCCCTTTTATACCTCCAAAAATGGTCAACCGCGAAAATTAGTTCCCGCGAAATTTATCCATCAATGAACCGCGAAAATAAATTCCAAAGAAAATATAGAAAAATTCGGAAAATCTTTAAAATAATCTGTCCTTCATCAATTACCTTTTAACTAAGGTTGACTATCTACTACAGTGACATGTACAGCGTGCTAAAATGTTATTTTGATCGGGAAATACCTTCTAAAAAATTTGCGAAAAGTGTTCAACCGCGAAAATTTATTCCCGCAAGATGCTTTGTTTAGCATGGACCGCGAAAATTAATTCCCGCGAAATCTCCGAAAAATTTCACCGCGAAAATTAATTCCCGCGAAAATTTCTTCCCTTAAGGTAGCCCATTCTCACAATAAACATGTCATATTTTTGAACTTATAACGAGAGCAGATGTGTATTTCCATTTAAGTTTTGTTACCCACACGTTAGTTCAGTGCCTACCCAATTTAAGCTCCAATCCAATATGAAAAACATCTCTGCCAAAATGTAAGCGGCCACATAGGAAAATATTTACTTCCACTCTGCCTGAACTTTCTTAAAGGGGAACAGTGATTAAAAATGATATGTTAACAGATGATAGAGCTCATCAAAACATGACACATAGTTTTTTATTTCACGACAAAAGTTTGTGTATTTCTAGAGATATTCAGTCTCGAAGTCTATCAGCTACCATTTTGATTTTTGATGATGTCATCGAGGCACGTTGCTAAATGTCCCCATTTCCTAGGTAACGCATATACTAAAGTTATTTTCTCAAGTGGATCTTTAACATATTACCTGGGTCTGTAAGAACATAAAATTGAAAATCCTTCACAATAATTCAATATAGAATATTTTAGCAGCAAAGTTTAGATAATTTGAGTTGTGCCGCAGTGACATCACGCACAATTATTGGCAAGATGGCGGCTGCTGGACTTTGAGACTGAATATCTCTAGAACTACATAAGCTTTTGTCGTGAAATTAAAAATCGTATGTCACGTTTTAATGAACTCCATCATCCGTTAAAATATCATTTTCGACCAACGTTCCTCTTTAAGAAATACAGGCAAAGTAATATGAACTTATCAACACTAAATGCAGCACCATTTCAAAATGAGAAAGGATATTTCTATTCAGTATAACATATGCTTTAACAGAAGGGCTCACCATTGACGTACGACTAAAACTGGAAAATAGCCAAATTCATCTTTTTTCCATATACCAAGAGCTACCGTCAAAAATACTCTGATCTTGTTCTCAGTTCAGTGTATCCAGGTCAACTTCCATTGTTGCTACAATTGCCCAAAAATAAGAGAAGTAGCACTCACCCCAACTGACATACCTTTCTTATGAACCATAAAAAACACAGCCTTGATATCTTACTTTCTCTTCAGTGGACTACTTCCAATACTATATACAAATGTGAGAAAGAATGCTCACCCCATCAGACATCATTTTCTTGCGAACATGCATGGAGTCGACTATTTTCATTTCGCCGTAACCTTCTTCTTTGGCATTTCTCTCTAACAGAACAAACAATAATAAGCACTGATGAGCAAAAGGGACAAAATAGCATACCGTAGTGCTTCGATTAATCGCCCCCTTCTTTTAAACGCCCCCCCTTTGTTGGGAGATTTTTCAATAAATGTCCCCCTTTATTAAATGCCCCCATCGAGCAGATGCCCCCCTCTAGAGGGGCGTTTATTAGAGATACACTAACTAACACATGCAAAACTACTACCACCACTACATTATTACTTCATTTTTGGGGCTGTTATTTCTTTCTTTTATGCAAACATGAAAAAGATGATGTTTGCGATGATATTGACATGCAATCTAGTGTACATTTCATTGATATATAAAGTTTAAATGTAAGAAAAAAAAGAAGAATTTCATAAAAATGTAAATGAGCCCCCCCCCCCTCTCTTTTAAACGCCTCCTCGAATAGACGCCACCTAAAAAGTCCAAAAGTTTAATAAATGCACCGGGCATTTAATCGAAGCATTACGGTGTAAGAAGAACATTCAAAGATTATAACTAAAGAAGGAAAGCACACCACCTAAAAGAATCTTTCAAGAGAGGACCCAACCAGATGAGGTGAGAACTGGCAATGTATGATACACTAAAGCTCTTCAGAGAAAACACCAAAGGAGATAGAGTGACAGCTCAGCAAGACGCCTTCTGTATACCCTTGCTTGCACACCAAGAAATAGAGCTATTTCTTTGCACTATAATGTGTTTATTGTTACTTGTTTATTGTTGAATGAAGATATTTTAAAATAAACGTTTTCAAAGATCAACTTACCGGTGCCAATACACCTTTTAATAAATTACTACATACAGTGTTTGCCTTGTTTTGATTCTAGATGACGTAATGCAATGACTGGATTTACAAATGAATATGGTTAGCCATGGAAATAATCCTGCTAATCACCTCTTACTACTCATAGAAGTGCTACCACTAATTTCATTTAAATGTGCCACAGGGGCTGCATTTTACAATCTTTCATGGGAACGAGGCTAACACTGCATGCAGCTTTAATTTCTTAAAAGGTCTATCAGAGAACGAGAAGCACAAATACGTAAACATGATATTCAAAATGTATAAAGAGATGTACACAACTATCATGAGTACATGACAAACAGGAGAAGTTCAAGATGCTGGTACTACAGTGGCCATAAGTGCCATAGATTAGAGCAATGAGGTAAACCTATCAGGGTTCATACTGCATCTTACAAAACAAAGTATGCAAGAGCCCCAGCGCTGCATTATCAAGTTATGTACACACGTCTTAGGAATTAATTAGACTTAAGAAGTTGTTCCTCAGGAATCTCCAACATGAACAGGAATGAAACCAAACCAGAAGAACTTCTCAGTATATCAGCCTGCTTAAAGGGGCAGGATCCGATAGGTGTCTGAAAATAAATTTAATATCAGGGTAGAATGAGTTCTGTTCAACGTGAAAACAACCACAATATAGGTCTCATACGTTCATAACACAATCTTGATAAATAGTTATGCTTTTTGGCATACTGAAGTTATAAGGGCTTGAATTTAGGGGTGGATAATGAAATTCAAGAATTGAGCATAAAGATCAAGATGTCTTTCCTTTGGTAGTGCCAATGTATGGCTGAAATACTTTAGATTCAAAGTCCTAGTGGCAATACTGTTACTTTCCATAAATAATCTCAAAACTTTTATTTCAACGATTCTATCGGATCCTGCCCCGTTAATCGACCAATGATTTGAGGCTCTTGCTAATAAAGGAACTACACTAGTCTTAGACTTGAATCGTCTCTCACTGATCTCAAACTGCTGAAAATCATGATGTGCTCCATAATGCTGAGCCAACTAGGTAAGGTAACTTGGGTGAGAGACATTTGGTATTCCCACATAAACAGAACACTTTCAGTTCACGGTAGACTGACAAGAAATCGCTGGACACTTTCTCTACCCCATTTCGCCTGGGTATGAACTTAATTCTCACCTAAGTGTTTAAACCGGAGATATTTGTGAGAGAGAATTGTAGTTTGCACTAGTCTAAGAATCAATACGAGTTGTTCACAGAAAATTATCAGTCAGTCACAAGTGTCCATGAGACTCATAACTATCGTATTTGACGAAATTGCGCCGGAACCCACAACTGGGTTGGACTCAGATCATGTCAACTGCATTAGCTGACATGGTGCTTGCACTCCGTCCAATGGAAATAGCTTGCACAGTTAGGCTTTGTTGGCATATTAGGGTGAAAGTAATTCAGTAACTTCTCTATTCATTCTTACTTCAACGGAACTACTCCAAAATGTTGGGTTTTATGCACTATATCCCACTTTACAAGAAATTCAATGGAAGAGTGGCACTAGCTTTCACGCGCGTAACAGCCTTTTTACCCAATGCTTGCCTCAGGATGTTTTCAAATGGTCTTTAGATTTCAGCTAAGCAAGATGCCGATAGAAATCTTGAAGACAGCAGGTTTTGTCCTTTTGAATGCTGGCTTCCTCATCATCTGTTTTGAAGGACCCCATAGCCAATCATTACCCAACATTCACTGAAAGCAAGTATGCTTTCATTCTTATGGTCTTTAATTCAACCACAATGTCAAGAACTTCTGATGGATGCAGTCATCCTATTCATACTATGTCTTCAAAAAGTCAGGAGTGAACGCTCTCCAGCAATGGAATACTTTCTCCTCACCACGTTATGACAAGTTGTCTCTTAAGTTCTCTCTGCATTTTTGAGTGAACAAACAAACCCGAAAGCAAATGATGAACAAGTCACATAATTAGTGGACTCCCGCAAACATAACTGAGAATCTCCACCTCAGATCAAAGAAGATAATAACACGTAAGCCATAAGATTTGCACCACAAATCACAAAAACGTCATGAAGCGTTTTCGAAACATTATGAAAACACCCTAAAACAGCCATTATCGACATAAATTGTCACCCACATGCTGAAAAACAACATATTCCCAAGATATAAAGCATGAGTCATAACATATGCTTTGTTGCGCCTAAGATCCACCCCAAAAATAGGAAGATAAGCCATTGGTGACACATTTGGAAAAAACCTGAAAATAGCCATTTTCTGACGTAAATTACCACCTGCAAGCTTACAGAGATTTTCCTGAGATACGGCACATGGTTCATAATGTACGCAGAGAGGCACCTATGAATCATATGAAACATGACAAAATACCAATGAACCGTTCATGAAATATTTGGAACCAACCCTGAGAACCACCATTTTTGGACGTAAATTGACACCTGCGAACCAGATAGTCCGCAGACATGGCAAATGGTTCATAACATGCGTACAGTTGCCTCAAATATTCAAACCAAAAATACCAATAAACAGATTAACCGTTTATGGCATAGGTGGAACAAACCCTGAAAATCGTCATTTTTGGACGTAAATAGCCACCGCAAGCCAAACACGATTTTCAGGAGTCATGGCATATGGTTCAACCCATGCGCAAAGTTGCCCCCAATATTCACACCAAAAATGACAAGAATCGGATGAACAGTTCTTGACTTACTTGGAAAAAAACCATGAAAAACACCTTTTTGGATGTGCATAAATTGCCCCCTGCAAGCCGAATGAGAGTTTTCCCAGATATGACACATGGTCCACAGCATAACTAATATTACCCTGTAGTTTCACACCAAAAACCACAAAAAAGTAATGAACAGCTTTTGAAATATTTTTAAAAAACCCTAAAAATGGCCACTTTTGGGCATAAACTGCCACCTGCAAGCCGAAGAAAATTTTTTCCAAAAATTCCAGCTCCATCACTTTTCCTCAATTGCAGTTTGTCACCTTCACACCAAATCTCAAACAAATTCATGGAGGAGTTATCCAGGAAAATGCGTTGGTGACAGACGGACGGAAGGACGGAAGGACAGACAGACCTCATTTTATAGGACTCTAGAAGTCCAAAAATCAGGTGGAAAGCTAAACAAAGGTTACCTTCTGCTCAGAGCAGCAAACTGCAGGTAATGAAGAAATAACATAACTGCGAGTGTTATGAAAGATACTGTGTGAAAAGTGGAATTGATTGAATACTCCTAAGAGGATTTTAATGATAGAACCGCTCTCACCAATTAGCAGGGTTAGTTTCTGTCAACGGAAAGGGTAACAAGAGTCCCCACATGGTCCTGGAAAGATTTCACAAATTTCCACTGTGGTTATACCAGCAAGTGATTGAAGGAGATTTGCACCAAAGAATGATCCAACTGTATGTAGCTGCCTGCAGCACAGGATGGTAACTGGAAGATTTTATAAACTTGATTGAAGATATACCATGGAAAAAGATAGACAGAGTAGTCCTGAGAAGATTACAATTCTTAACTAGATGCTTACATCAAAAAGAATCTTTGCGGAAGAAGTAGGTACTACCTTTTCAGGGAAACATTGCTGGTTGAGCACGTCAGCTCCCCGTGACAGTGGCCAGGAGCCATACCGAGCAGAACATCATTAGTTCAGTACCCAAGAAAGGATTTCGTTCCTAAACTGAATATCTTTGTTACGGATCTTTAAAGCTGACCAGGACAGAGCAAGCAGTAGCGGCCAACTACAACCAGTTGCAACAGGTATGACTCCTTTCCTAGTGTCATGTGGCTGAGCTTTGTTCGAAAAACAGAAAGTATGCATCACGTAAGTCTGGCCTCACCAGAGTCACCGCTGCCTCTTGTGGTAGAAGTGGAGCCACTGACCATCATGTGACGGCAGTATAAGTGCTAAATAGTGGCTTCTATCAAGAGATCGACTATTTTTTCCCAGCAGCTTTGATGGCTTGGAAAATTTGGAAACATCGCTACGTGAAGTAAGCAGCTTTGACTCCTTTAAAAGAAGTATCTTTAAGATAATTCGTCCTACTGGCAAACAGATTTTTAATTTGCACCATCCTGTAGGCTAAGTCAACTACGCATGGGGCTTAGTAACTTGCGTTCACATAGGTTCAGACAATTTTGTAGACACAAGTGACTCTCTCTGCCACGAAGCCCATGATGGTGTTGAAAATACTATTCATTTCTTGCTCGAATGTGCTGCCTTTTCTGCTCAATGTGTTAAACTACTAGGTACTGTGTCAGCTGTACCAGGACATTCTCTGAGTGCTCTGCCTGATGAAGATGCCTGTCAAATTTTATTGTAAGGGCACAGTGATGGAAGTGAATCAACCAATAAGGTAATTCTTCTTGCCACTATTACATTTGTTCTTGAGACAAAGCGTCTGTAAATAAGTGATGCTTTGCCATTTGTCATTCTGCTGGCATTCATATGCTCTCTTTGGTTTTTTTTTCTGATTGTCCGTTGCGAAGTTGCACCCTAGCAGTGCTAAAATTGCAGTGCTAAAATTGCACTTTGCATCCGGGGTCAACATTTTATTTTATTTTTGGTGATAGTTTTTATTTAAGTGACGAATTTTTATTTCGTGAATTTTCTCGTAAATGTTGTACTGCTGGTAATACGCACAGAAAAAAAAAATTGACTATGCATGGCAGTGGTGATATGACGGAATGCTTTTACAGTTGTGATACTATCCTCGATGCAGACAGGTATACTTAAATGTTCTTCATGAATGCCAATAGGGCTGTCATCCTTCTTCAGAGAACCATCTATAGCCAGCATGAACAGTGTTTTCTAACCATTTCAGGTGAATACAACTAACGAGCTTTCACACCGTAGTAATCAAGCCTCAGCAACATCATCTATGACTGCCTCTGTTCTATTTTCATTCTCCGGGATACACACAAGTAATATTGAATCTAGTCATGCAAGCCGCTTGCCATGTCCAGTCAATAAGTAATTTGTGCAGCAAGATAAGAGTTGTGTCTGAATTCTTCACAATAACTCTCCAAAACGGCATAAAGAACGAGCTGCTGAAAAGGCAGGTTTAAGGCGAAATAAGCTGTAAGATATTTGTTACCCAAGGGGGATTGTACACATTAAAAGTATCCAAACATCTGAAGAATAATTATTATGTCCTAGCCAAACTGATTTAGATGAAATCAGCCAGAGCAGACCAGAATCTTTACTTTCAAGAAATAAATAGAAGGCATGCAATGTATTGTGCACCTAGGGAAGGTCAGGGCCTAATACAGCCCTCATTCAACAGTGCTGACTGCTCTTGGACACACAAAGATCCCCGCCCAAAATCATATTGGAAATCTTTTTTGTTGCACTATAGCCTGGCCCTAACCTCTTCCCTCTTCTTTTCGTTCTTCAGTGCTGATTAGGTTGTAGTGGAGAATGAAAATATACGATACAAATGTAGAGCGTGAACAGAGACAAGCGGGTGACTAGGCTAGCTGCACTATGAAATGCATTAATATATCAACATTGTGTATCTTCCCCGTTTATTGAACCCATTTACAGCACACTCATTTCCTGCATCTAGTTACACATGACATAGAGAATTCAGGATGTGACCAGTGCCATTGAGACAACATCATGAAAACATGGGCTATGACGCACCAGTTTCATTGCCTCGCAAGATATTTGTAACTTCTTGAACAACCGATGTCCAAAAAGTAAACCTGCATTAGGCGCTGAACGTAAATAGCATTCAAGGCACACCATTAAATGCATCGATATTATGATTTTCAAAACGCTGTCCAACATGAAAGCCGATGAATGTCAGTCCCAATATCAATATACAGTCAGACCTCAAATAGCGGCCACTTGTACTGCCAATACATTTTCCAATTTGGAGCACTATGATTTTCGGAGTGCAGTCAAAACTTCGTAAATCGCAAAGTCCACATATCAGGAACTCCTTCCCTCGAATTTTGCATCATAAAAATTGAAGACATATAGCAAGGATATTTCTAGAATGTATGGGTAAACTCAAGCGTCCTTTTTGCATGAAGTAATCATTCTTTCAGGACGAAAAGTATGCTTTAGAACTAAATTTTTGTATAAACATGAAATGTTAGTAGGCAAAATAGTGGATCAAATACTTGAGTGGCTGCTTCTAGAGGGGAACGCACTTTATTTTTTTTATTTGGGACGGCGCCAGCTGGACGTCAAAGGTTATTGGGAGGTGGCTGCTATTCAGAGGTTCTCAGCCCTCGCAATTTAAACATTTCTTCGAAAGCAAAAAACTGCCGCCGAGTTACAAACATACGACGGCACTACGACGGCAAAAAACACTCGTCTCACACTGTCAATAAATTCTTCACTGAACCAGTGAAGCTCTGAGTCCCGTAGTTCCGGCTTACACACCGATTGACTATCACGAAATTCAGAGGTTTACGTGAGATGATTTCCAGCAGGGGGACGTCGAAGCATGAACCCCAAACACTGCTCCATGCTGTGATGCCGCGGAA